>JALIZH010023209.1:0-141915 GCA_030522465.1 Rhipicephalus appendiculatus | reverse complement strand
CGGCTGTATTTGGTCGTTAATCTTGTTAGGTTTGTTCTGATGGCTTGTGGAGCTTGCTGCAATGGTGGTAGCTTGCTGCGATGTCAACATCGTCATCGTGAGAGTTTGTAATGTGCGTCGTGGCGTCGTACCGACTCCTGGTGGAGCGTGGTGCGATCAGTTCACTAAATCAGATTCGCAGGGGCCCTTATGCAGTTGGCTAAGACGACTCAAAGGTGAAAGTCATCTTTTTGTTTTTAATGGACGTACTGTTCCTCCCCACCCCCCTTCCCGCCAATCCTCTGAAAGTGTCCTGGACCGCACCTTGTTTTGCACTGCCTCCATGCTGGGTGGCCCGATCACGGGTGCAGTGCAAAGCGACCATGTCATGTAATGACGTCAGCTGATGTGAAGTCATCACTACGACATACTCACATTAGGATGACGATATGAACTGGCGATCTGTGGCGTTGTGATGATGTCTTATTGTGACATCATCACGTGATGATAATTTCTTGCCTTACGCGTGTTGACGCCACGGACGATCAAGTTTCGCGATTGATAAGGAATCTAAGACTTTTTGCTTTGAAATATTCAATGTCGCTCAACGCGGCGGAGAATAGCACTAATCAGACGAAGGGTCTAGAGAATGCTGCGAATGAGCGTGCCTTATCCCCTTCCTGGCCCATTTTGCAGATTTTTTCTACTGTTCACCAAGCTGTACTATCGGTGTCAGATGAAACATGAACATTTTTCTCATACGTCATCAGCCACACCATCAACAAAGTGCACATAATGCCTTAAAGATGGTCCGCCGCGGTGGTATAGCGGTTAGGGTGCTCGGCTGCTGACCCGAAGGTCGCGGGTTCGATCCCGGCCGCGGCGGTCGCATTTCGATGGAGGCGAAATGGTAGAGGCCCGTGTACTGTGCGATGTCAGTGCACGTTAAAGAACACCAGATGGTCGAAATTTCCGGAGCCCTCCACTACGGCGTCTCTCATAATCATACCGTGGTTTTGGGACGTTAAACCCCAGATATTATGCCTTAAAGATGTGTAGCGGTTACCTCACTTATCTGCCGAATGACGAATAATGGCATAGTGGGTGCTTCCTAACATTACAAAAATAATGGTTACAATCAGTGATGTAGTATCACTGATTCCGCTCTGTATAGGCATCACCATCCGCTCTGTATGGGGAACCAGCGCTGGAGTTTGCGCGGTCGCCCTGACGGTCAAAGCGCGCATATCTCAGCCGCTCCCGCTGACGTAATCTGCTTTGCAGAGCTTCTATCCGTTTTCCATTGCCTTCCCGTGAAAGTTGCCTCAAGATAAGGTAATATCAAGTGATAAAGTGAACCACACTGTATTTTTACGGGCGCAAGAGCTGCTCGAGTTGTTCGTGCCAAAATCAAGCGCGGGAACGGCGCGCATTCCCGTGCGTGTAACAAGCCACGGGAGCGCACACCTAAATCGCCATCCGCTCTGTACTAGCGAGCCGCCTGCTCTCGAGCTCAATACTACAGCGGAATTGCTGTGGACAGCATTTCTCTAACGGAATTCGTCACCAGTCAGCTGAGACGGCCTAAGTATAAGGACGGCAGTGTTGTTACGCATACTTTTGCTCATGGGTGTATTTGCATTAGTTGCCCCAAGCGGGTAAGTAAAGGGCTCTATAAAAATGCCACTCTTCTAGCTTTCGCTGTGAGGGCGTTGCCCGTTCTGCACAGGCCTAGAGTTGTTTTATTTGTATTGTCACGCTCGTTCAATGCCTTACTTTTATGTACTTCAGTTTTTCCCAGAAAAGCTGTTAGCAACGGTCGCCACAGACAGCGTCACAATTTTCGAAAAGGGTTCACGATTGTGTGCGATCATTCTGTTAAGATTACGCGAAGGACGCGAATTCTGAAGTTTCTTCGAGAGCTTTCACAAGCGCCAGCTATAATCCTAGAACCTTGACTGCCGCATTTATAAATACTGACGCGGCTTACCGTAGATCAGATTAACGGACGGCCGACGCCCTGTTCGCCTAACCTGACTTCTAACGTGACTTCATTTTCCGGGCAGAAGTTCGCCCAAATAAACAGTTTCTTCTTGACGTCGCCGACTGCTGCCTTCTTCAACGTCACAACCACTAGGCCATTTACGGTCCCCAATGTTCTATCTTGAAACGTGACTGCCTAGTACGAATAGAATTATGGTATGCCTTAACATCGGAGAGCAGGCGTGTCCGAATGGGGCAACACGCGAGTGCGCATTGCCGTCAAACGAAAAAAGTTGACGGTTCTGCATTTGATTATTCATACTTTCAGTTTGTAAACGGAGTTTAAAGGGCGAAATCGGTATGAGAACATTTGGGTATAGGTTATGTATTACGTATCTCTCTGCGATTGATAATAAACTTTGTTGTGAGTTCAGCGCTATTCTTTCTTTCTTTTCTTGAGTGGTCGCTGTTTGTTCGGCCCTATCAAGAAGTTAAACCTGTGTCAACTTACTCAAATAGTGATTCTTCTACTTGTACCGCCCACCGCGGTGGTGTAGCGGTGACGGTGCTCAGCTGCTGACCCGACGGTTGTGGATTTGATCCCGGCTTCTGCAGTAGCATTTCAATGGAGGCCAAATACTAGAGACCCGCGTACTGTGGGCCGTCAGTGCAGGTTAAAGAACACCCGATGGTCAAAATTTGCGATGCTCTCTATTATGGCGTCCCACATAAACTTATCGTCATTTTGGGACTGAAAAGCGACATGTTATTGTTATTCTACTTATATTCAGCTGGAAAAATATGTATAAAAAAGTTTGGCAGGTCCCAAGTACCATGGGAATCGATGTTATGCGAAGCATGCCCAGGCAAGGTGACTGGGTTGTAATTTTTAAAGACGATAGTCTTTCTTGGGATACCTAAACGGAGAAATTTTGGTCTGTCTGTCTGACTGTCTGTCTGTTTCTCTGTTTGTCGGCACGTCGCACGATTCAGCTAGTTGGCCAAAGTTTAACCCCCTGCCTTACGACCTCCAAAGTTGATCGAGAAGCATGTGTTCATACGGGTGAGCGTGGGCAATTAAAATCAAATATTACGCATACCTGAGGCACAACATCAATACCTTAGTACTATTCACAGTGTTCCTTTAAAACAAAATCTATAGATACGTAATTATAAAGATCATAGTGTTTATTACGCGGCGCTGAAAACGCGGCGCTGAAAATGCGCCGCTGTGTACAAGACAAGTCTCCGCCCAGTGATTTAACTTCGACGCGTCGTGCTGCCACCTGGCAGCAGCATAGTTCAACACAAGCCGATGTTCCCCGGTAGCGCTGTAGATGGCGTCCTCTTCTGTTTTATCAATTCCAGCCAGATGCGGCTGATTCATCGTAGAAGAGCGCTGTCTCAGGCAAGGCAAAACATATATGGCCGCTTGATGAAATACGACCCACTCTACAAGACATGATCAGAGAACGCAGAGAAAAGACCGACGACCAAATTTCAGCGGAGAAACGCCGGCGTCCGTCTAAGCGTGCCCGGAAAACGTCTGAAAAACGAGCCCAGCGGCTAGCCCAGCTATTAAATTGTGGTACTCATGCCGCTCATGCAGTGCAGTCGGCACAAGACTATCGTCTTTCGACGACATTTGCAGCGAAGCACGCAGATACGCGGCCAATTTTTTTTATTGAGCGAAACGTTACAAAACGACGCTAAATATATGCACAAATCTACGCACAGACATACGTTGAACAGTCGCATATGTTTCATATATCCAGTTGTTTTCAGTTGCGTCACAATGCCAACAGAAATATGGGTATTACCAATACCAGAAGCGGTAAGCTGATATGTAGCACTTGTGCTTGCGAGGATGGTAGCCCTAGATAGTGCTTCGTCGACCACCTACAGTGAATGACGCTTAAGCATGCATTTGACTTTAAGCCGACATGACGCCTGGCTCATAGGAGTACATATGTAATGTTTATAAAATTAGATAGCCAGCACTGCAACAACAACTGACGTCTCACCAATATTACGCCTGCATAGGTTCCTTTTCCAAAGCAGTTCCGAGACCTGGCGTGGCTCTGTGGTAGAATACTTGATTGCCACGCAGATTGCTTGGGTTCGATTTCTGCTGGCACCCTGATATTTATTATTTGCATTCGTCGGGTCAAAGCTGCCGACGTCAGTTTTAAATGCGAAGCATCTTATGCTCGGGGCTATGTCCGTCCCGCGTCCGGCCACTTTCATTAAGTAGGGAAGCACCCATTATGCGAACCAGAACACTGTAGTAATATGAAAGGCCGTCAACCCTATCACAGTCATCAGAGTCATGACCGAGAGCACAGAGAGGCTGCTTAGCAATAGCTAGGCAGGTGGTGTCTGTCGCCCAGGTTGACCCCACTTCTTTAGTCATGGCCGAGAGCACAGTGAGGCTGCTAGCAATGGCTAGGCAGTTGGTGTCTGTCGCCCAGGTTGACCCCCATTCCTTAATATTGCTTCCATGTGTTTGGAGGGGGGCTTAGTCCGTCCCTCCTTCCCGCGTCCCACACCACCACAGCGCATGCGCGTCCCCTCCCCCTCTCTCTCCTACGCTCACCCCCTTTCTCTCCTCTAGGAATCATCTACTCTACGGAGCGGCCCCCCGCGTCCCACACCCCCCCCACAGCGCATTTGCGTCCCCTCCCCTATGCTCTCGTACGCTCAACCCCTTCCTCTACTCTAGGAATCATCTACTCTACGGAGCGGCTCCGGCATCCCACATCCCCACAGCGCATGCGCATCCTCTATCCTCTAGGAATCCTCTACTCTACGGAGCGGCTCCCGCGTCCCACAGCGCATTCACGTCCCCCTGCCCCTCTCTCTCCTCTCCTACGGTCCCCCCGTCCTTTCCTCTAAGAATCCTCTACGGAGCGGCGCGCTCGACAGGTGGTGTGACAGCTGCATACTCCGCTGGGGGGCGCCACGGTAGTTCCGCGGTATGAAAATGACTGTGCAGTGCCGCGATGAGCGCCCGGACCACTGCCGTGAAATGAGAGCGGCGAAGTTCCTCCCGCTCAAGCTAATTATCGCCCCGCTGCTTCGCATCCACACATGGTTCCCTTTAGCGGGAGATGGGGAATTTTTTTTTAACGCTCTCGCATTTAAATTTCTAATGCGTGGATAGACTTAAATTGCCAAACACCTGTGGCGCATACCCGCATACCGTGGCCCGTGGTGTACGGGTGTGTGCCACACGTGTCTGCAGGAAAGGGTTTGACGACGTATGCGACAGGACTTTCACGTTATTTATGTCATGACCAGCCAGACATATTTGTCAATAGCCTTTACCTACCCATACAAAATTTGGTCTACCCCAAGTTAGGAGGCGATCACGAGAGCACCCAGACGTAGGCGGCTAGATAGATAGATAGATAGATAGATAGATAGATAGATAGATAGATAGATAGATAGATAGATAGATAGATAGATAGATAGATAGATAGATAGATAGATAGATAGATAGATAGATAGATAGAAACGCAAAAGTGCTTACAGTACGCAAAGAAATTCTTGGCATTTAAAATACATATCCGCACCTGCGTTCAAAATATGCCATCCACCCAACTGCATATGCCGGTTCTTGCCCGTGGTGTGGTGGACAACCTACTCTTGCTCACATTAGGTGGGAGTGTAAATTGCGCCATCGAAAGTTAACACGCCTCTGATTCCGGCGCAAAAATTCCTGGGCCAGGCGCGGCGGGCTGCTGAGGCTAGTGGAGCCCTGGACTAGGGGCCCCACCCACCTGTTTCACAAACCCTTTTTTTCACATTTAATAAACGTTTCTCGATTCATATATCGCATCGCTGTTTTTCATTGTAGAGAATCCTTATTGAAGCTGACCTGCTGTCTAGATTCATTTATCCTATTATTTCGTTATTACTGAAACCCTCTAAAAATAAGTATTTGTCAACTTCTACGAGCTGCACATTTAGTAAAAGAACTATTTGTTAACTTCACTTTGTCATTGAATTGTCTGGCAGCATGGTCCTCTCAATCTTTTACTGAATGCGTTGGGTTCTCCATGTCGTCGTATATGTCATCTGCATGTATAAATGGCGTCATTTCAGTAAGAACACGTCTTTGAATGTGATCATTTCTGCAATAGTCTGATTTGTCATAAATTTTGCAACAAGCCAAGCGTATGTTGTTAGCTGCCCCTGTCCTTTTGTCGTCGGGGTTGGCGATGTTGTCTCAGTCTACATTTGTCCAATAGCGATAACCCTAGGAGCAAACTAGAACAAGAGAAATGGATGGATATCGCAAAAAAAATATCACTCTCTCACGTCAAAGACAGGGGGAGAGGTCAATGCCCCTGCACGACAAGGAATGGTAAATACGGCGACGTATACAAAAACGCAAGAAAAGAAGGTGGCATACCTGCAAGGCAAACTCTCCGAAAATATCTTTTAGAATACAAGAAAGACGTCAACCCGAAAGTACGATGTCCTCAGCCATTAAACACAACAGTTTGTTTTGCGTTAGCAGGCTACATGAAGGAGGAGTTGAAATAAAGAAAAGTACCAAATGTGATTAGTACGTTATTTACGCAGCGTTATTATATCGATCAATGACTCTGCTACCTGCGTAGATAGTGAGTGAGAGCTGAAAGGCTTGAAAAAAAGCGCTGACGATTACTCATAGCGCACCATGCTAATCATTTTGCAGAGCTGGTGTTTAGGTGTCATCGCTTGTCGATGAAGCAAACGAACCCACCGAGTAATTATAATTGTTCCTTTCATGCTGCTAAGGTTGGTGCTAAAGTGATACCATACCAAACATTCGGACATTGTATAATTTTTTTGACAACAGTAATTGGCGTTACTTAGCAATGAAAAAGAATTTGACTTTTTGATGGGCAGCGAAAAAAGTAATATACTAATAACAGGGGGGATGTAGGCTAATATGAAAAAAAAAAGAAAGAAAACGCCAGGCCTGCGTGGGAAGCGGCGCGGGAAGCGCAGCACAGTCACAGCGAAAGCGGGAAGACCGCTATTTCTGGAACCCATTGCCAAATCTCTTGGGGCTACTAATACAAGTACTCTTGCAAGGCAACCACTACTCGACGAATTGATTCGGTGGCTGATGACAATAAAGGATTATGACTGAGCCCTTTGTAATGGGTGGGATGCATTCAACGAGCCACTCATTACGCAATTCATATTGTGTGACGCCTGGTTTCACAGTTTGCATTCTGTGACGCCTGGTTGTTATTTTACTCTTCTACCGCGCTATATTACGTATGTTAAAGCTGTTACTTCCCGACATAATGCTTGTATAGGGCTTTTGTGCGTAGGAGTTTCGATAACCGGCATGGGTATGTGGTTGAATATAATGATGCCACGAAGAGGACCCAGGTTCGAATCCCGTTCCAACCTGGGTAATATTTCTCTTTGCGTTTTTTTTTCTATTTCTCGCGATAGCGTTTACGGGCGGCGGCGGACACTCGAAGTTTCTGGTGATTCTGTAACTGAAGGTTTAAATCGAATGCTTAACTAAAGCGAAAACAGCCCTGATACATATAGGACAGGAAAGGTACGATATATAATGCTCGTTCTTTTCATGCACTCTTCGTATAAGCGCTGTTCTTTATGCAGATGGCGCAACGTCGTTGACTCCTGACCGTATGCCTTCACAAGCGTGATGCTTGTGAATGACCTGCAAATGCTGCGCTACCACGCTATTTTCGTGGCTTTCCGAACTCTATTCCAACACAATCGCGTTGGCTACAATTGTAGAGTAGGTTTCAGCGGCATTACACAGAGTTTAGCGCCCCTGGATGGCAAATACCACTTCAACTACCTGCGTTTCTTTGTCGCTAAAAGACTTCATGCGTACAATGTTACTGATCGCCGCATTGATGTGCTATTCCTTTTTAGCTTTCGCGTCCAGCCCGGACGACATAGGATATCACGTGTCTTAGTGAGTGCAGCACTTTATACGCACCATAGTTACTGCGAAGTAGTTTTCGGATAGCCTGCACCATGGGTATGGTCTTCATTGCAAAACCCTACTGCCCGATGAAGCCTAAATTTTTTGAGGTGCTATATCAAGTAGCTTCCCTCATGGCGATGCTAACAGATTCAATATCATGAGAGCCGCTGCCCCACAGCAGCAAAATTGAGGATGTTGTTAGCATCAAACACGAACGTTGATCGTGCGCATCCAGTCGTTTCGATCCTAATAATTTTGACCACGTGGTTTTTTTTTTTTTTAAGAATATTCACATATATGTAAGTACACGAGTGCTTAGGCATTTCGCAGCTCCACAAACTCATTGACCGCGGTCGGTACTGAAGCCCTTTACGTATCCTTTTGACTAGGAGCGTGACACTTCTAAATGAAAAGGTACCAATGCGGCGATTCGTTCCGACAACAAATAATTTGAAGGCTCCAGGCGCATTTTGGTCGTCGGCATTGCCGCCGCTGCTAGCGTGAGGCTCCGTGTTTAGTCACTATTAATAAAATTGGTCCCCGCGTCTTATGTGCTATGTCCGAGTCAAGGTGTAAGAAAAAAAATTACACCATCTCCCGCTAAAGGGAACCATGTGTAGATGTGAAGCAGCGGGCGCTAACGCTTACACTGGCGGTGGCGTTGACGCTGGCGCTATCGCAGCGTTGCGCAGGAGAGAAAACTGAGGAGGCGCAAAGCACGCAGTGATGGAGCGGTGTTTCGTACTGGAACATGCCAATCGCTGCTAATGGGCAATGAGAGACAGAAGACTCCGACTGGACACAGAGACCCGCAGTCGGCTTTTAGTTAACGCGCACGCTGCGAATTTTTATTGTTCAACAACGCACAGGAGAAATCTCCCACCGGCACCACCTTGGAGGTCAAGATCCATTGCCATATATACGGGATGGACAATGAACGGTTGTGCAGCGCGAGCAGTCGGTTTTTTCAATCAAGAAACTCGCTAGCAGACGCTGCCTGCGTCGGCGTCGCGGGGCGAGAGAGGGGTGGTAGCGTAGGAGAGGAGAGAGAGGGGGGGGACGCGCATGCGCAGTGGGGGTGTGGACGCTGTGGGCAGGGATGCCTAGAGGAGAGAGGGGGGAGCGTATTAGAGGAGAGAGAGGGGGGGACGCGCATGCGCAGTGGGAGCGCGGGGGAGGGATGCCTAGAGGAGAGAGGGGGGAGCGTAGGAGGGGAGAGAGGAGGGAGGCGCATGCGCAGTGAGGGGTGTGGTAGCCGCGGGGAGGGATGCCTAGAGGAGAGAGAGGGGGAGAGGAGGTTTTTTATTTATTTTTTTTGAAAGCTTTGCGCATGCGCAGTAAGGGTGGTCACGCCGGCACACCACCACCACCACCACCACCACCACCACCGGATTAAGCTTCGCCATAAGATGCTTCACATCTAAAATATTTTAGGTGTTACTAATCTACGTCGTAGAGCGAACGAGATCATGTTGGACGTTACTGATTCTTTCCTGAAAGGCCGCTTGGTGTTCCAGCACGAGGACTCCCACCTCTTCAACATAGACGCGGCCGATCGTTCGCTGGCATGGAGTGTATTGCGGTGTAATAAACTATGGATATGGACTAAGAATCAATCGCAAATTATTGCGATTGATTCTTAGTAAATTCTGCAGTTTATCTCATTAGAGACCTTACTAATTTATTTGCACTAGTTTTGAGCATTGTTAGCCTCGATTTAGATCGGTCGATTTGAACATAATGCAACTTCCTAATCTGTTTAACATGAACCTTAACTGGAATGCACGTCAGCTACAGCCACACCAATTGGGACGCTATTCTCTCTATTACCGCTCTCTTTTTGGAATACTCTTCCTTCACTTCCAGCACCTATGGGCCAATAACGCTCAACGGTTGCAGAGGCAAGCAAGTTCGAAACTACTGCTTTGAATTGACACTGTTGTTCTACTCCAGCAACTTCTACGGCAAGAATTCGCTTTTACGACGTCAATATAAAAAAAATGATCGCCTAACCTCTCGAGCATGGGTTGAAAGATTCGGGGTGAAGCATATGCACAAATTTGTTGACTGTGACGTGGGAACTGTCTAACAAATACCGCTCTCCTGAGGCAAAACCTACATTGGACAGAGCGGCAGATGCATTAACATCAGATTAAAATAGCATTAAGGCACACTAAAGGAAGATTGACCATCTACTCTCGCTGACCATTGCCATGGGTGGGGCTGCTCCCCCCATTTCGAACACACAATGATTCTAACAAATCACAGACAGCAGGTAACCAGAGAAAGTGTCAAAGCCTTCCATATCAGAAGGAAAGGGGAGTAATGTGTCAGGAGGCCGTCGATCAACTTGAGTAATATTGAATTTCATTATCCAACACTTGCAAGAGGTAATGTATCGAAAAAACGCTATGTCACCATCTATTTTCTGTATTTTTAGTTGTTTACGTTTTTTGGCCGCATGGTTGTGTTAAGCCCAGACATTTATTATTTCCTTTGCAATAAAAATTTTAGTTGAGAGTCGGCGCTAGACCTGTTTGCTTCTCACCTTTCGTCCGTCGTTCCCGTGCGCGCAGGACTTTACGCATGATGAAGTATCCTGTCACCTTCGTCGTGTCAATAAAGTTTTTGATAACAATGCTCTATCATACTCTTAATGCATAATTTTGGCCCGCTGTGTCATCTATGTCATCTAGAGGTATAAATACAGTGACCTATACAATAAAACGTTTTGAAAGTGATACCTTAAGCAATAGTGTAATTTCTAATAAATATAGCTGTGAGGTCAGTGCCGTCCATTGTTGCTCTTCTTCTTTTGAAGTAGCGGTTGGCGCACGCCCCTCAAGGCTGCGCCTCTCCAAGAGCTAAAACTCAAGGATACGCAACAGCGACGCCAAGAGATGGAAATCTTTAGAAAAATAATACTTGATCTTTCTTCAAATAGAATAGAAGCCGTTGCTTCTGCTCGACAAGGAAGAGCAAATGCAGTTACGTAAATGAGAATTCAAGGAAGCAAAGGGCATATCTACCAGACAAATCCTTCGAAATGATTCTTTCGAACAATACAAAGACCTCGTCTGGACGAGGTGACCTCACTAACCACCGAACCTAAAAAAAAAGAGGAGAATAATGGTAAAGAAAGGCAGGGAGGTTAACCTGGGCTGAGCCTGGTAGGCTACCCTGCACGGGGGGAAGGGGGGAGAGGGAAGAAAAGTTAGAGGAGGAGAGAAAAGTCACTGAGCTGACGTAAGAGTTCCACGTTTGACATCACAAACGACGAATCAGTGCGGTGTCCTTCAGAAAACGCAACAGCGCTTTCGTTGCCTTTCGGAGCTGTGATGGGCAGCCCCATGGTCCCAATACCTTCTTGACTGTGAAAGCGCTTCCGTCCAGTTGATGTGGAGCAGTGCAGAGGTGAAGCCTCTCGTTTGCGTATGTCGGGCAGTAACACAAAATGTGTTCAATAGTCCCATCGATGGCACAGTCGTTGCACTCGGCGTTGTCGGCCATCTCCTGGAACTTCGCAACCGGACGTTGCCAGCCGCTTCAACCGAAGCAATGACTGACAGTGCCGACAATCAGCCCGACACCGCCGCGGCTGCCAGCTCTAGCGGCGCCATTCAGCGGTACCGCGACCCTCTTATCTTTAGTGGAACAGGTGAGGCTGACGTGGACGATTGGCTTTCCACCTATGAGTGCGTCAGTGGGACCAACAACTGGGATGACCCCGCGAAACTCCGTGTCATCATCTTTTACCTGTCTGACGTCGCCAAGCTCTGGTTCCACAATCACGAGCGTGATATCCGCACCTCGTCCGATTTCAAGAAAGCGATCACAGAAGTCTTCGGCCGCCCGACTTTACGGAAACTGCGCGCTGAACAACGTCTACGCCAGCGTGCTCAACAGCCCGGTGAGACGTATACCAGCTACATCGAGGATGTAGTCAACATTTGTTCCATGAGCGAAGAGGAGAAAGTGAAACATATCCTCAAAGGCATCGAGGACGAGACATTTCAGATGCTTCTTGCGCGGAAACCTGCTTCTGTCTCGGACGTCGTCACTCTTTGCCAGAGTTTCGACGAGCTGCGTCGACCAAGGGGCCTTGCGCGCAGCGCTGTCGCAGCTGCCGAACCACTCTCGAGCATCACGCTAGCTTCCAACCCGTCGTCCGATACATTGCTCTCAAGCCAAATCAAAGACTTCATTCGGGAGGAAGTGGCGCGCCAGCTCTCTATGCTGCCTCTAAGCGATCGACCCCTACAGCCTGACGCATCCCTGGCTGCTCCCATCAGGAGGGCTATCCGCGAGCAACTTGCCGAATCGGTACCTCTGACCCAGCCATGTCTGCCCGTGGCTGCACCTCTGACCTATGCCGCGGTCTCGGCGCGACCTCCGCCGCCGACATTTGCCTTCTCTGAAGCAATGCATCAGCGAACAGCCCAGCCTCCTCCATCGCCTCCGATGCCACCTCGAAGCCAATATGTTCAGAACCCCCACGCGCGACAACCGGTCCATGTGCTTCGCTTGCAGTTTTGCCGGCAATGTGGCGCGCAACTGAAACTGTCGTATGCCACCTGCCCATCAATCTACCGCAACGCCTCGATACGGCTACCCACATGCTGCTACCGATCACGCCCCGTGCCTCAGCTCAGACTTTTCGCCGCCTCCACGACGGCCTTCCCACAACCGTCGCTCCCCGTCACCCCGTCGTCGCTCGCCTTCACCCTTGCGTAGTCGGCAGTCACCTAGCGAGGAAGACTAGTTGCTGCAGTTCCGCAGGCACGAACTGCCCGCTTCGCGATTTCTACAAGGCCTACACAGTCACCACGCAATTTACTAGACGTCATAGTAGAAGGAACTGCCGCAACTGCGCTTATCGACACTGGGGCTGCGATTTCAGTCATGGAAGAGAACTTTTGTCGAAAACTGCATGAGGTCACAACGCCCTTCTCAGGCATGCTACTGCGCACCGCAAGTACACAGCACATAACACCGGTTGCCGCCTGTACCGCGCGGGTGATTATTGACGGCGCGCTCTACGTCGTCGAACTTCTTGGGCTGTCTTCATGCTCACACGACATCATCCTCGGCTGGGACTTCTTGACTCAGCATCGTGCCATCATCGACTGCGCCCGGGCCGAGGTGGCGCTCTTCCCGTACGCTGATGCCGCATTGCCTGACTTTTCTAAAAGTACAGCCCAAAAACTCACTGTTGTGTCCGACACGGATATACCACCAGGAATGAGTGCTTGTGCCCGTCTCTTGCTCTACCGCGCCGGATGCTACGGTCGTTTTTACGCCGTCGCATATTTTTCTGCGTCGCAGGGCCCTCCCTCTCCCGTTTGCTGTCCTCACTACTTCACCTAGATCATCTACTATGCTTGTGTGCAATCCGTTTCGACAACCTGTGACCTTACTTCGAGGAGAATCTCTTGGTCGTGTTCAGCCTGTTGATGCGCTTCACATCATCGATACTTCAAATGACACGCCCTGTTATGAGCTCGACGCCCTTACTTCTACCGTTAACCGCACGTCATCTGCATCATCATCACCTTCGCCTTCATCTGATATCTTTGAATCTGTCTTGGATGCCGATCTGCCGCTTCCATACCGCACACCAGTCCTTGCGCTTCTGCAGAATTTTCGCTCGTCATTTAATTGCGACCAACCGGGCTTGGGCTGAACGACGAACGTCAGTCACAGCGTTCACACAGGTTCTCATCCTCCATTACGCCAGCGACCATACCGTGTGTCAGAGCTGAGCGTAAGGTGAATAACGAGCAAGTCGATGAAATGCTGCAGCGTGGCGTCACTCGCCCTTCCAACAGTCCTTGGGCGTCTCCTGTGGTATTAGTGCGCAAGAAGGACGGTCAATATGCTTCTGTGTGGATTACCGTCGGCTAAATAAGATCACTCGTAAAGACGTCTACCCGCTGCCTCGCATAAATGACGCACTCGACTGCTTGAAAGGAGCGGAGTACTACTCATCTGTAGATCTTCGCTCTGGCTATTGGCAAGTGCCAATGGCTGAACGTGACTGCGAGAAGACAGCTTTTGTAACGCCGGACGGCTTATACGAATTTACTGTCATGCTTTTGGGCTCTGTAACGCGCCCGCTACTTTCGAGCGCATGATGGACACCATCCTTCGTAACTGCAAGTGGAAAACATGTATGTGCTACCTTGACGACATCGCCGTGTTTTCATCAGATTTTCCGACGCACCTCGTTCGATTGCGTGAGATACTGACCTGCCGATATACTCCGCCGGCCTCCAGCTCAACATCAAAAAGTATCATTTTGCTGCCCGCAAGCTAAAAATATTGGGACAAGTCGTATCGAAGAATGGTGTGCTTCCTGATCCAGAGAAGCTTCGCGCCGTCCCCGAGTTTCCCAAGCCTACACCTCTTAAGCCGCTCCGCAGCTTTGTCGGCCTCTGCTCGTATTTCCGGCGATTTGTACGTGATTTCGCAGCCATCATAGCACCACTGACGAATTTGCTTACGGCTAGTAACGGCATCTCCGCTTGGTCGACCTCGTGCGATGAAGCCTTCGGGCAACTACGTCGTCTAATTACTTCACCACCAATTCTTCGACACTACGATCCCCCCAGCGCCTACGGAGATCCATACCGACGCTAGCGGGATCGGACTTGGGGCAGTCCTAGCTCAGCGGAAAGATGGCTACGACGAGTACCTCGTCGCGTATTCCAGTCGCAGTTTGAAGAGGGCAGAGGTAAACTATTCTGTGACGGAAAAGGAGTGTTTGTTCATCATTTGGGCTCTCGGCAAGTTCCGTCCATACCTATATGGTCGTACTTTTGACGTTGTTACCGACCATCACGCCCTTTGCTGGCTTTCTTCGTTGAAAGATCCGTCAGGTCGCCTCGGTCGATGGGCGCTTCGCTTACAAGAATACGACATTCGCGTTGTCTACAGATCCGGCAGGAAGCAATCTGACGCCGATGCGCTATCTCGATCGCCGCTACCTTCTGATGCAGCTTCCCTATCAACGCTCTTCGAGACTATGTCAACCATCGACGTCACAATTATGCCGGTTGAACAGCGCAAGGATCCCCTGCTTTCAACAATGCTCAGCTTCCTGCAGGATCCATCAACCACACCTTCTTCTAGAAAGCTTCGTCGCCAAGCCGTCCACTTTGCGCGACAACGTCCTTTACCGCAGAAATTATATGCCCGATGGTCGCAAACGGGTGCTTGCACGGCACATGCGTTCTGACATCTGCACTTACTTCCATGCTGCTCCTCACCATGGTCACGCCGGCGTTCTGAAAACGTATACTCGGCTAAGGCAACGTTTGTACTGGCGTGGAATGTATCACTTTGTCTGCCAGTATATTAGCGCTTGCACGGCGTGCCAGCGGCGTAAAGTTCACCAGCGGCCTTCCGGCGAGTTACAGCCGCTTCCCTGCCCTGCTCGCCCTTTTGATCGCGTCGGCATAGACCTATATGGCCCACTTCCCTGCAGTTCCTTGGGTAACAGATGGATAATTGTCGGCGTCGGTCATTTAACGCGCTATGCCGATACTGCGGCACTCCCAGCGGCCGGTGCTCGCGAGGTTGCGTTACTTATTCTACGAAACTTCGTTCTTCGACGTGGAGCACCGCGAGAACTTCTCAACGACAAAGGGCGCGTCTTCCTCTTCGACGTTATACAAGCCCTTCTCGCTGCGTGCAACATCATTCACCGCAAGTCTACCGCATACCACCCGCAGACCAACGGCTTGACGGAGAGGTTCAACCGCACACTCGGTGACATGATAACTATGCACGTCGCGTCGGATCACAGTAACTGGGACGGTGTTTTGCCATTTGTCACTTACGCATACAATACTGCCTCGCAAGCTACCACAGGCTTTTCGCCGTTTTAGATGCGAAGCATCTTATGCTCGGGGCTCTGTCCGTCCCTCCCGCGTCCCGCGTCCCCCGTCCCGCGTCCGGCCACTTTCATGATGAGGGAAGCACCCATTATGCGAAACAGAACACTGTAGTAATATGACGGCCGTCAACCCTAACACAGTCATCAGAGTCATGGCCGAGAGCACAGAGAGGCTGCTTCGCAATGGCTAGGCAGGTGGTGTCTGTCGCCCAGGTTGACCCCATTCCTTAATCGTGCTTGCATGTGTTTGGAGGGGGGCTTAGTCCGTCCCTCCTTCCCACGTCCCACACCCCCCACAGCGCATGCGCGTCCCCCCCCCTCTCTCTCCTACGCTCACCCCCTTTCTCTCCTCTCGGAATCCTCTACTCTACGGAGCGTCCCACACCCCCCCACAGCGCATGCGCGTCCCCTCTCCTACGCTCACCCCCCTTCCTCTACTCTAGGAATCATCTAATCTACGGGGCGGCTCCCACACCCCCACAGCGCATGCACGTCCCCTCTCTCTCCTCTCCTACGGTCCCCCCCCCGTCCTTTCCTCTAGGAATCCTCTACGGAGCGGCGCGCACGACAGGTGGTGTGACAGCTGCATACTCCGCTGGGGGGCGCGACGGTAGTTCCGCGGTATGAAAATGACGGAGCGCGCGCGCCTCATTCTCTCTCCTGTGCAGCGCCGCGATCGATGAGCGCCCGGACCACTCCCGTGAAATGAGAGCGGCGACGTTCCTCCCGCTCAAGCTAATTATCTCCCCGCTGCTTCGCATACACACATGGCTCCCTTGAGTGGGAGATGGGGAATTTTTTTCTTGTTGTACGGACGAGAGCCCTCTTGTACCATGGACACATTGTTTCCATACCGACTCGACGCTGCCGAATGCACCCCGGTGTCTGAAGCGGCGATATACACAGAGGACTGTAGGCAGCTCGCTCGTGAATTAACAATCGCCGCTCAAGGTCGCGTAAAACAGCGACATGACAACGACGCATCTACGCCAGGCTTCCCGACTGGTTCCCTCGTTTGGTTGTGGATTCCGCCTCACAGCCCTGGGCTTTCAAACAAGTTTCTTGCATGCTATGATGGCCCCTATCGTATCAAAGGCCACACCTCTCCTGTCAACTACTTAGTAGAGCCCGTGACGCCGTCCAACGACCTCAGACATCGCGGTCGTGACACGGTTCATGTCAGCAGACTGAAACCATACAATGACCCATTGATACTTCCTACGCCTTAAGACGCCAGGATGGCTCATCTTCTCTCCCGGGGGGCAATTGTAGTGAAGAGAAGGAAGACGATACGCTCGGGCGTTTGTCGCTGTGCACATGATCTGCGTTCTTGTTAGACCGGCGCTACTTCGACTGCACAAATCGTCAGTGCTTTATTAATAAATCACCATACGACACATTCAATAAACCAGCAAGGATTGAAACAGAGTATATGGTCAGTGGTCATGCAATGTATGCAGCGCGTAGCGTGCGTTTTGCGCTATTCAAATGAGCAACTGCTGCCTAGCACAACGCCGTAGTGCACATAGCGGTACAGTGTCATCGTCATTGCCGGATTCTGCAGGCAGACCGTTTTCACGGAGTAAGTGCAGGATACCTTAAGGGGGGGATGGAGGGCAAAATTGACTAAAAGTGCGATTTTTCAATTTTCGTGGCACAATATTCCAGCATTCTTGACAAGTGCTTCCACGAAGTGGCGTGTTCTTATGCGCAACGTAAAGAATTTAAAAATGGCGCCAAACGCGCCTAACCCCGTGACTGCACCTATATATACTTACGACGCGAGTTCTGGCAAGGCGTAGCGTTGCTTTGTTGTGAGTGTAAGGACGCACAATTGCATTTATATGCATAATCACTTAGAATGGTAATATATCCTGCTAAATAAATTATTACAACAGTTCCGTTCTCGGTCTGATGGGGTCGTGATAGCCGGTGAAGTTGCGCGCCGAAGTTCCGCGTTTCCGCCGTTACCATACCCATGTCGTGCTCGTGCGTTCTGCAATTCTTGCCGTCTCGGGCGGCTCACAGCTGTGATCTGCTTCAAAAACGCAATGAGGACACGTCAGTGCCTTGGTTTTCTGCAAATACGCGCAAGTAGCGAAAATTCTTGGGAAGCAGTACCTCCTAGTGCACAGCCAACAGACCGAGACGCCGCCATTGAGTGCAAGTGCTGCCTAGTTTGGAAGTGCTCCGCGAGATTTATTTTTTCATTACGAGGGTGCAAAGTCACCTGAATATACCATAATAGACATTTCGTGGAGAACATTATGAAATATAGCGAAGAATATGCAGCAAGGGCACTTTATCCTGACTTCACGGCAACTCGAACTTTAAATGGCGTTTTCTCAAAGCACTACTTTTCGTTAGAAAAGGAACATTTTCTCTGTAACCACTCCAGCTACAAAGCGCAAATTTTTGTGCCTTGTTTCTCAATAACACATGCCCTTTTTGAAGCAAGATAATGGTGTTACCACCAGTATTGTATTTTTTATGAAAGCTTTTGTTTAAGAAAGAAGCCTGGAAATTCAAATCATCAAAGATCTAAATTTTTAACTAAAGAATGGTCATGCCGACAATTATAATTTTGGTTCAGAAGGATACCCTAGGCACATTTAACAGCCACAAAAGTTTTCACCTTTTTACATGCAAAAGCTTTTTTGAAAATGTTCCTTCAAAAATAAAAATATTCAAATAATTTATTTTTTATCTTTTTTTCAGAATGGCTCAATATTTTCTCGCCAAATTCATATTCATAGCTGCAGCTTGCTTGCAAAATTTGGTAGAGTTTGCTGTAAACCTACAGAGCGATGGCCAGTAGTAATTCAACACCTGTCTTTGCTATCCATCCCCCCTTAAAGGTATCTGAAAGGTAACCATCTGTCGCAGTGGTTCTCAAATGCGGTTCCGCGGAACGCAGGGGCCCATCGGAGACCCATTTAAATAAAAAAGGCGCGTAATTCACGCTGCGTTGCTGGGTTGTGACCCCCTCCCGCCTTTATTCCTCTCATTCCTGGAGGTCCCTCATTTGTTCCGCTGGTCCACAAGGGTTCCCAAATATTCATGGCTGAGAAACACTGTAAATTGGCTTGTAGCATAGCGCAGAAACATACAGGGTCAAAGAAATGAGAACTAACAGACAATGATGCCAAGGAAAGTGTAGGGGGACGTTATGAGAAATAATGGTAATGTAAATGTGAAGAAAGAAAAAGCGGACGAAAAGATAACTTGCCACCGGCAGGGACCGAACCTGCGACCTTCGAATAACGCGTCCGATGCTCTACCACTGAGTTACGGTGGCAGTCATCCCTCCGTCCACTTTATAGGGTATATATGTGCATTTAAACGCGGGAGCGTCAGTCAGCGCCACCTGTTGCCATTACGGCGAGTGTGGAACACTCTTTTTGCCTGTTGGCGTCACGTAGCACGTGATCTTATTACGAGATGGCAGCTGACTAATAAACCCTCGCATACCACTTCCAGGCATCAAGTCTGCCAGAACTTTTCGTCCACTTTTATTTCTTCACATTTACATTACCATTATTTCTAATAACGTCCCCTATACTTTCCTTGGCATCATTGTCTGTTAGTTCTCATTAATATTGTCTTTAACAAAAGCAAACAAGCCCTTAAGTTCACACTTCTTTCCTTCGTACACAGGGACAAAGAAAAAGACTCGACGAAGACAACGCATTCTTGGCCCATCCCCCAGAGTGGGTACGTGCCATAGATCAATAGGAAAACCAAACCAAACCAAACAAGCGCTAATTATGTAGCGCTTGTGTTCGTCCAGTCTTCTTCCTTGTCCCTGTGTGTTTCTGCGCTATGCTACAAGCCAATTTACGATGAACCAACAAGCCCATATTGGTACCCTTGTGAGAAACACTGACCAATACACTGCCCGAGCTATTCGATAAAAAAGCAGCATAAACACGCAATCAGTAGCAATGTTTACAGAAGTTATCGGTATCAAAAGCCACATATCCTGAGCAGGCGCGTGGCGCGTCTGAGCGGGTCGGGTTGAAGCGCCGGGTTTGTTCGGTGCGGATTGCATATTCTTTGGCAAGGGTGTGAGAAAAGATCACTTCTCCCACCCACCCCCTTCCCTTATAGCTACACCAGCGCTCCCCCGTCCAGACCCGCGATGCAGCACGGTTTTGCAAGCTCCCCACTCCCCCAAGACGAAATCCTGCCGGACGCTCAGAAGGACAGTGCTCGCGCTTCGAAGCAGCTTCAAAATCTCCACTACCGACTGAATGTCATTCACTAAAGTCATGTATTTGCACAAATTTACCAGTGGAGTAGAATGGCATACGGTTAGACGGAATTTGAAATGACCGCACAGCGAAGGTATGCCTAGTTCCTCTTCTTAAGCGAATGTAATAAATGGGCAATGCCTTCAATTTTCGTATAGCATTGACCAACGCAACGATATTTCGACCGAAGAGTAAAACTCGCAATGTCGAATCTCGCGAATTCAACATATTGTACGGTTGAACTTGTGCCTGCATGAACAGAAAGTCAATAAGAAATAGTATACAACACATTTTTGTGAGTTTTACTCGGACGAAACACGAGTTTAAAGACCACCTGTCTTCCATACTTCATAGCCAACTAATTACGTACCCCCTCAACCTAAGGCGTTCTTTAGTTTATTCACTTGATTTTACGGTGAGACCAAAGCTATATTTCTCCATATTTCATTTTCCCGCACATGATTGTGCCCCACTCCTCACAAACGTGGGAACTTTCGAATTGTAAAGAGAGATTCAGTGTAATGAGAAAAATCGCGTTTCTCTTTAGTATCCCGTTAGACATGCTTATAATAAATATTGGCCCATAAGCAGCAGCTCTCGTTCTATAATATGTAACTTCGTTGCAATTCGTTAAATATTTCGTTCTTAGAGGGGCGAAATAGCTCATTTGTCGGCTATGTTAAGTATATTTTAAGTGCGGAATACATGAGGGGGGCCGAGTTGTCGTATGCTGTCGAATGTTGTGATCGTGTGCTGTCGTCGTCGCTTCGCGCGACGTGCCATGTGTAGCATATTGAACGCGCTCTCGCGGAAGGAAGATGTCTTCTTCTTCTTGTTCTTCGAGCGCCTTGATGACGATAAGTTTCGAGAATTTTGGGGGGCCCGGGCTGTCGTATGCTGTCTCGCTTGACGTAACGCGGGCCAAAGCACGGATAAATATAGAGAGAATAGGAAGCAAGAGTGAAATAGAAAGACAGAGAAAGCGAAAAAATAGGAAGAAAAATAGAGAGCGCAAGAAGGAGAAAGAAATAGATAAAGAGAGAGGAATAAATAAACAGTATTAAAGAAAGAAAAGAGAAAAGACACAAAAAAAACGGAAAAAGAGAAAAGGAAAGAAAGAGAGGAGGGAAGAACGGGGGACGGGGGGACGCGGGAGGGACGGACAGAGCCCCGAGCATAAGATGCTTCGCATCTAAAAGGCTGCCCAGCTCCGCAGTTCCTTCACGCTTGGCACCCCTAGTGCGATGCTGCCTTAATTTTTTTCTTCAACGTTTTCTGAAAATATTTTTCCTCTCACTCGTGTGGAACAAGTGACCTCCGTAAAACACTCTCTCTACATACACGCTCTAAAAATTTTGTTCATTTTCGGAGCATTGATCTATCCAAGTCGCAGATGGTCGCGGACAAATAGTGTCAATAATCAACTACGTCATACATATTTGTACCAACGGCACAACTGAACCGCCGCAGAGGTATATATAGGCAGGCGCTGTGAAGGTTCCATTTGAGAACGCTTGTTCCTTCAAAGGGAGAAAATGGCTAGTGTGCTAAAAGCTATGGCCATTATGTTGGCCCTGATTACCACATCCAAATGGTGTAATGCAGCTGAAGAAGAAGCAGCTGCTCAAGAACAAGGGGAAGGAAATGTTTCTGGACCTGAATCAGGACCTCCTCAAGAACAACGTAATGGAGAAGTTACTGGAACATCAAACGACGAGAACGACATGAAAAAGGTAATATTGTGTCTGTTTGCGTCGATGCCGTTAACACGACATTATAAGTAAACACGACATTTAACACCGAAGAATTCCCTTTGGCAAAAAAAAAAAGAATGTCACTGTTAGAAATTAAAAGGAGGGGTGGGGTTAATAGTGACCCTTGAGGTACCCCAAATGTTGCTTTGTACAAAGCAGATGTCTGACAATTTACGGCAACATAACATGATCTATCCATCAGTTAGATAAACATGAAAATTCACAACTGAAGAGTTAGCCTTAAATTGTGTAACTTTAACAAAGCGCAGACTGTGCTGACAACGTCAAAAGGCTAGCTAAGGTTGCAGTAAATGGTGTCACCCTAGCCTCTCTGAATTACACATGGGCGGATCCGTGTGGTGAACCTTGCGAGATTTACGATATTTAAGCGACCAATGATAATTTTGATTCAGAATCCACGAATTTTTCCAACAACACATTGTCACGAGCCAGTTCAAAGAATTTTGTGTTCATTTTGTGTTCCTTTTTCTCAGCCCTTTAACTTCTTATGTAGAAGATGTCTCTTGTGCTCATCAAAAGCACAAAACAATGAACCATGTTGTGGCATGGGAACCTTCTCATCTATCGGACTGTCACCGCTAAGGTGATAAAGGCTTCATCTTCTATGTAACCACCACTGCGGGGATGTAATTGAAGTAGCACAAATTTTCGCATGGAGATTTCTAAGCACTTAACGTTGGCGCTCCAACAACTTTGTATATGTCAAGAAGATCTTGCGCATCGCTTGCGATCTTTGAGCAGTCGAGTGTGTATTTTGTACACGCACGCCTACTCTCTCTATTCTGCGTGTATTTCAAAGACGAGAAGGAAGAGTAAGGTAGCGGGTGACAATGAAGGGATTTTATTGAATAGAAAATGGTATAAAGAAGATGGCGGTGTGCTTGGATGAATTTCTTCATTTTGATAAGAATTCACAAAAAAGAAAATGAAAAAAAAACGACAGGTTTGTTCGTTCACATCGTCAGCAAACTATGCCATTGAAAAGAAAATATTTCCCACATCTGAAATGCCGGTAATTTCTGAGTTTTGGGGCCAGGATTCCATCCAACAACATGTCGATACCGATCTCGAAAATGAGTCAAATCTGGACGCCGATGCTAAAATACTGATTTTGTTTCACGGCTACGCTTCTAAACATGGAGACCACATGAGGTGCCTCACGAAAACAAACAATGCTTTAGACCAGTCATGCCTGTGTAGTTCACGCACATGCTTATTACGAAAATAAAATAAAAAATGTGGGGCGAAGACATTCATGATCAGGCCACGGGCCGCAAACAAGAGGTTCGCGGGCCACATGCGGCCCGCGGGCCGCGTCTTTGAGACCCCTGATCTAGAGGGATCTGTTCATTGATCAGGTGTGAAGGTTAGACGGTCAGCTGCCAGCGGTACTCAAATCAGGCAATAGAATGCTGATTCCCAAGCCGGGCGATTCGCGAGAGATAGGAGAGTTGCTGCAATTATAATGTCGTGCAAGGGAAACCTTTTTGAACGAGTCGTGTATGACCTCAAAGATAGTAAAATACAGCGTAACAATTTTTTTTTGAATGTGTTTGGCTTTGCAGGGTAGTCTCTGCACATGACGTTTCCCTGCAGCTGAAAGACAAGGTCCTCGACCCTCCCCGCTCAAGCGTGCGGAGAATGGTAGTCGCCACTGGAGCTAAAAAATTTCCGGACATGAAATGTCCTGTCATGGAATTTAGAGCCTTCGGAACTTGACATGCCGAGAGATAATGCTCTCTTACATTCACGACTTTCTGTTGTGTCTCTCGCAGCTTCACGGTCAGTCTCAAGTAAACATAGGGGCTAAGGCACGTCTAAGGATGGAATACTCTCTCTGCAGCTTTCCCATAGTCGAATACGCAAACTCGCTCTAAAGTTGGCATGTCCTTAGAGGCCTCCGCGTGGTATTCCACACCGAGGACACTGCGGTCTGGGTAACTAGAGGCCCACACAGGGCAAGAAAACTGTAGACTCCAACAAACGCTAGACACAATGGAATAACACACTAAACATGACGGCAGAAAATGTTCGCTGACTAAAAGAAAACACAAATATATTCTTCCAGCAAGCCCCTTAACCCACAGAACTTCAACACTAAAACTATTCCCCGAGGGAGAACAAACTTGCAATCCAGCAACTATGGCACAACAGAACGCATACAAAAACTTGAAGGACGCTTGAGCTGCGCCTTCAAGAGCAAAACGCGTAATCGGACCCCGTGCGTATCGCCTTCTCAACTGCTAGCCTCGTTTCGGTTGTGGGTGCATGCCTAAACTGTGCCGCAAGGAAACGAACGTCTGTGCGCGTAAAAATGACCGCTTCAAATTATGCTAGAATGCCTACAGCAAGTATAGTTGTGCACTGGCCTCTACGCCATAATGCTTCCTCTTGCGAATCAGCTAGGGGCTTACTACGTTACTACGTCTCTGTTGGCAATGCACGAACCTACGCAGCTGCTCACTTTGTTGATGCTCGTGTTGATGATGATGATTAAACACGTCTAAGTGCTTTGCTATGGGTGGGCCTTAAAAGTAGTGTGGCCAATCCCCCTTGTGGGTATGAGCCAAGTTCTTCTAGGGGACAAGACAAAACACCCACTTGTAACGCAATTCGCATGTTTTGGCGCCTGGCGCGATTGTATGCTTTTTCTACGCAATATTACATACTTTCAGAAGACTCCTTTCGCTAGAAGATATTAATATAGTCTTTTTTTTTTCGAAGCTCTTTCGAGGAGTAAAATTTAATTGTTAATTTTATTTACGTCTTTCTCGACTTTTTGGTCATGATAAAGATTTTTAGCTCACAAGCAAGGGCACTGACACCGACACCAGAATTTCTGTGAAACGAGCTCTTTACTGCTATCGCGTTAAACGAAATGCCAGTGCCGGCATCGCCCCACAGAAACTCAAGCGAATGGTTCAGAGTGTTACTGATCTTGGTGGGATAATCTCAAGAAACTGTGAAGGTATTACAGATACTGACACTATGAAATTCGTGGACGCCTTTGTCTTGCCAGAATAGCCTGGGCTCTCTTTCCAAGTCGTCTTACAAAGTGAAATAGGCTGAGAGGGTAGACTAACCTGGATAGCCCTCAAGGTGGTTGTCAGTCTGCACGGAATCGTGAGCATAGAGTGGGATATTATAAACGCATTTGAGGAACTAGCAGCGTCTATATTCATGACCTGGCGCTAACTAATCAAAGCCTCACCCGATGAACGTTCACTCTGATGTAGTCTACTTCCTGCCTGAAGCCACAGTTCCGCGGAGACAAGAACACACTTATGAGTCTCCATCGCGGTGACCGCGTGAAGCGGGCGCTCTGTTTTATGCAAAGAGACAGCTACTCTAAACTATCTAGTACTCTCTGTCTGTCGAAAGTTATTATTTTGGGAGTAAGGAACCGATTTTGTTTCGAAAATACTTACAGAAATGCCGTAGAGGGCTTCCGTGAAGTACTTTTGCAGAGCGAGGACAACAAAACCCACGGGGAGCGCGCCGCTGGTATCCTACATTCGTCCCCAAGACCCTTCCCCTCCGGCAATATCAATATATTTGGATGATCAACTCATCCCTCAGGTAAACAACATCAGAGTTCTAGGCCTCCACATTTCCAATAACGGCTCCAATTCCATCGCTATAGGTGCGATACGGAGGTCAGTGCAGAATATATCGGCCCTCATAAAGAGGATTTCCAATCGCCACAGGGGCATGCGTGAAGCAGACACGCACCGCTTTGTCCAAGGATTCTGCCTCTGTAGAATCACTTATTCCCTCTCTTATCTGCCCCTTTCGTCTCTCGAGAGGGAAAAGGAAGATCGTCTCCTTCGCGCGGCATATAAAACTGCCATGCACCTTCCTAAGAGTACCGCTACTCTTCTCGAGTTATAAGACGATTGATGAACTCGTCGTCCTTTCACAGCGCGCGGGAATGCCTACTCACCTACCATGAAATTACATTGCCGCAATTCCCGCATGATCTACCCACCAGCACATAAATTGCTGTCTCAGGCTGAGGAAATCGCTTGGCGCCGACTCCAAACGGGCACATTGATCTCCCACTTTATCAATTCTCGAAATCACCATGGTGACGCCTTACCCCATTGTCGTCTCTCCTCGAGTCCGCGAGCCGATTTTACACACATCTATAGAACTTGCCCAAACAAACCCAATCCCCCCCTTTGCGGGGGCTGAGCGACAGGAGCGTTGGGAGGCTGCTCTGCGCAGCTCACGACCGGAAGACCAACTCCGGATCGTGGGCTGGGCCATTAGGGTCGCCGAAGCGCAAGGGACTTTCGGCCACCTAGAGCGGCCTGAGGACCCAGCGTCTTCTTCCCTGACCCCCTTCCCCCCCCCTCAACTGACCCATTTTTGGTGTCAATAAAGTTTTATCCTCCCCCTCCTCCCCCCTACCTAGCACGCAATCGAGGCGCGTCCATTAAGGGCGACTCCCCTAACTCCTCGCCCCCATAAATGTATGTATATATGAATAAAAGCCACAGAGAAAAATAAATCGGAAGAAAAAATTATCGAAGTGTGCAACCGGGATTCGAACCACTGACCCCCTCGCTCAGCAGCGTTCCGCCTTAGACAGCTGACTCTACCACGTGCCGCTCGTTCTTAGGAATGCTAAAGGCGAGTATTTACCGCCGCCCATAGAGTTTCTTACAATAACCTAGAGAGGAAACTGGCGCTGCGATCTTTGTCCCACCGTGGGAATGATGGGACGTATAGGCTTCTAATTCGGTAGTGTTAGCTAGCGAACTGTCCACGGATCTTTTTCTACATTTTCAGTTTCGTTCTTCGCGCAGCATGGGTAGTAGGGTGCGGTGCAAATCACTCACGCTGTGCCGTTGTTGTTCGAAGAGGCTGAAGACCGCTAGGTCTCTTGGTTTGCTACGACGTTGCAGCTTCACAGGTTATATTTGACAGTTATAGCGAAGCGTCGTGCACTTAGCGCTGCGCACAGATATAGCGTCCCATGCTAGTGTAGAATATCGCATTGAGTTCGTGTTTTTTTAGGGGCGAAGCTCCTTAAGCCGTGCGTCGTGCGTCCTCGATGTATGTAGTAGGTAGCCACCTCTCGTTAAGTTCGTGGAATGTCCGCTAGATGGCGGCACCTGTATATGACGAATATATATAGGGGCGAAGCTCCTTATGGCATCACCTCGGCGGTTCTCGGTGATCCATGAAACCCGAGTAGCCAGTAGGCACCGGATTTCGACCTCCAAGGTAGTGCCTGTGTGAGATGTCTCCTGTGCGTGATTAAACAATAAAAAAATTCACAACGTACATGTAAAATTAAAGTGAGTTGCGAGTCGCCATGACTCACATCGACCCTTTAGTATAAATGCGCCCGATCTTACGTCGTTGATGATGTACTGCGCAGAATTTGCGGAAGATTACCGATTTACCGGCGCACCTCCGAAGCTTCGCCCACTCATCATCATTCACCTCGTGGATATGGCGTCATCTCCAGTTCTCGTCTCGTTTCCGAGAGGGCGCTGTCCTATAGACATGCGTACAATATGGCGGTTGGGTGAAGGTACGCTAGATGGCGTTGGCGGTGCAGCTGCTCTTCGATTGCGCGGACCGCCGTACGAGTGCGCTTGCCGGATCGTGCTGCTTGGCGGACTATGTACGACGAGCGCTCGTTGAAGTTTGAATAAAATTTCACACACACTACCGCTTTGATTACTGCTGGGCGAAACCACTGAAGATTTCACGGTGTAACCATGATTGCTTCAGTCACCATAATTCTCATCGACCCTTTAGTATAAACGCGCCCGATCTCACGTCGGTGATGATGTACCGGGCAGAATTCACGGAAGATTCACGGTTTACCGATGAACCTCCGCAGCTTCGCCCACTCATCATCATTCACTCCGTGGATATGCTGTGTTTGTTTTGTTTGAACTGCCCTTGAGACGCGCACTAAAAAGTGGTCTATATCTGTGCCTATTCGCGATTTGGAACGCCTGGCAAGCAGTGCTTCGAACGCCACACGCCGCAGGAGGCGCGGAGGGGTCTCTCGATCCACGCACCGCAGTGTTCAGCCAGGTAGCTCTGGCATAGTCGACACTTGCAGAGCGCTCATCAAACACGAAGTAGCTACTGTGAGAGTTGGTTTGCGTTGGTCCTATGTATACCTATGCGTTCTTTTCGAGCGTCCTTTGTGCATGAGCAGCGTGATGCGAGTGTCGAGCTGGGACAGTTGATAGCTCTAGATCGTCCTGTGTTCGTTCTTTTAACGCGATAGCGTCAAAGAGCTCGTTTCGCAGAAATTCCGGCGTCGGCGGCGGCGTCGTTGGTTGTGAGCGAAAAATCATCATCTTGTCCGTGATCGAAAAATCGAGAAAGATGCAAATAAAATAAATAATAAAAGTTTCCGGGTCCGAGTGAGGATCAAACCCAGGTCCTCTGCGTGGCAAGGAAGCGTTCTACCACACAGCCCCGCTTCTGCTTGGAATTACGTTGAAAATAACTTCCTCTGCTTGGAAATGCAGTGAAAATAATTTCCATGCTTTAGAAACACATGCGTCTTGTATACAGGCGACACAATGGTACAAGCATGGTACAAGCATACATTGCTAACGGGCATCAGAACATGTGAATATCATAATGACATCGTAGTTCAAAGGCGGTCACCCATTACAAAAGGCACACACACGTTACTGAGCGTATTCCCTTAAGACCACGTAGCGGGTGCATAGCAAGTTCGGAAACATTTCCCGCTCATAATTGCTCGTGGTTTAAAGCATGCTACCCGTTACATAGTATGCACTAAGTGATTGAAGTATGCACTGTGAACAGGATATCGCTATCGCGTTCAACTCTAAAGGCGAAGCTTAAGGGTCCCCCCAATTTTTAGGGGCGAAGCTCCTTAAGCCGTGGGTCGTGCGTCCTCGATGTATGTAGTTGTAGGTAGCCACCTCTCGTTTAGTTCTTGGAATGTCCGCTAGATGGCGGTACTTGTATATGATGAATACATTTAGGGGCGATGCTCCTCATGGCATCACCTCGGCGGTCCTCGGTTGTCCATGCATTCTGAGTAGCCAGTAGGCACTGGATTTCGGCCTCCAAGGTAGTGCCGGTGTGAGATGTCTCCTGTTCGTGATTAAACAATAAAAAAAATTCACAATATACATGTAAAATTAAAGTGAGCTGCGAGTCACCATGACTCTCATCGACCCTTTAGTATAAATGCGCCCGATCTCACGTCGTTGATGATGTACCGGGCGGAATTCACGGAAGATTCACGGTTTACAAATGAACCTCCGCAGCTTCGCCCCCCTCATGACCATTCACTCCGTGGATATGCTGTTTTTTTTGTGCGTATTGCGCTTGAGCAACGCTCCGCAAGTATCCGGTTGCTCCCGGTTCATCGTCTGGCATTTTAATTTGTTGCTATCTGTCACTGTTCCCTTGAATGGGAAGGCAATCGCAGGGGCGGATTCCAAGGGCTGACGTATCTGCACCCCGAAACGCACCACGAAAGCACGGACAATTGAGAAATGGTCCTTTGGTGCGCCAGCGAACGCCGGTTGTGGTCCACAGACCTGGTCGGAGACGAGGGTTGATAACACAAACAAAATATATTCTCACATAAGGCAGTACGACCAACACACAAACATGCACACTTGGCAGGTATCAAATATAACACAACTAACTCACAACGTAACTCCAATGGTGTTCAAAACAACGGGAACAAACAAACACCTCGCGCTACAATGCAATATCATGCATTAAACTATCCAAGACACTTAAAAACTAGAATGTTCATCAACGTATTCAGTCCAAGTTCTTGGAACTAAACTTGAGTGCTTCTCTTCCAGGAAACCACTCACACAAAAGTCCAGCGCTCGTTGTCGTCCCGTGCGTCCGAGGTTTCTCTTCCCGGAAACGCTCCTCAAAACTTCTGCAGCTCCCACGGCGTCGTCATTCGATTCTTCCAGGTCGACTTACCGCACTTCAGCAACGAAACTTCAACACCATCCTTCACTCACGCACTGAGTGGCAAGACCACACACTCACTTACTCCCACTGGAGTCCTCGCTCCCTCACTACTCACTGGCTCACTGCCCGACCCTCCCTTGGCGCTTGCTTATATTCGCTCGCCACCGGATTCGCGAAGTTTCCAGATTTCTCCTCGGCACGCAGCACAGCCAAAGCTATTGAAAGGGTGAGACCTTTCTCGTGGTTTCCACTCATCGCGGCCTAACTTGGCGTTGCGTCATCCTTTCCTTCACGAGGTTTCGAGACCTTGCTCGGTGTTCCGATCCGAGAAAGCGGGTCGTGGCGGCGGTCGTTTCGAGGGGGAGAGGAGGCGCGCGCGCGGGGCGTCTTTTGATGCTTGTTTCTTCGTTGCGCTGGGCCTGTCGCGACAGATGGGCGCCTGGATTAGAAATCGGCGTCGCGCGCTTGTTTTAGCGCTCGCTTGTGACACTATCGCAACAATGTTCCGTGCAGGGAATTTTCCCTTTTTCAGAGAATTTTCGACAGTTATTTTGGACGAAAGGGAAAAAAGGGAATCTTCGCGATATTGCAGATAATTTTGAGGGGCGGGGAAATTTTTTTTATAACGATCAAAAGACTGTGGACATGAGGCTTTCGCATGTCGCAATCGTTTCTGGCGCATGTAGCGTGCCAAACCACAGCTACTAAGGTTCGTTTTTAAAGACCATAGTCTTTAAAAACCCAGTCAATATATATTGACTGGGTTTTAAAGACCCAGTCAGTATATATTGACTGGGTTTTAAAGACCCAGTCAATATATATTCTAGTCACGTCACATTTATTTATTTTTTTCTTTACGGTAGTTTGCAGAGTCATTCCTAATCAAGTCAATAAAATGTTAATTACCACCACAAAAGCTTGTTTTATTTCACAATATTTAGTCACCATTATTGAAAAGTTGACGCGCTTTTTTGTACAAAATGTGCTGCATATAGATACAGAGCGTCTGCTAGGCACGTTAATGTACGCCACGTCACTCAGTAACAAAAAAAAAAGCAATAATAAACTTTTCTTCTTATGCAGTGGCCGTGTGCATGAGCATGTACAGCATTCCTTCCGGATCGCATACCGCTTAAAGCGAGCTCTAAGGTAGCTCCTCCTTCGTAGTATTAAAAGCCAATCTCAGAGGCGATGCCTTGAGTTGGGTAGGAAAGAAGAGAAAGCGATGGGAAGAGCCTGAAACACGTCGAACACTATATATATATATATATATATATATATATATATATATATATATATATATATATATATATATATATATATATATATATATATTGTAATTAGCGAGACAGAGACAACACCCGTTCGTTGGGCAAGCTGTTCTATTCTGCCTCTTCTTCCTTTTCTACTACGCGCTAGTTGCCCGCGCGCCAGAGCTCCAGCGTCGTTCTTGGTCATGACAATATATATATATATATATATATATATATATATATATATATATATATATATATATATATATATATATATATATATAAACTTTTTTTTGTGCAGAGAAACATGCGGGGATTTTTGGCGATGTATGCGGGGGGAAAATGCCGGAAATGGGGAATTTTCGGGCCTCGGAAAGGGAATTCTTCTGTCCAGGACGGAACATCACTGCACTATCGCATTCATTGCTTCGACCTTGCGGTGAAACTGTGACTTTTTTGCGTGTGTGATTAGTAGAGGCCGGATTTTTAGGCACTAAAATATCGCGTTTTAGGCGCCAAAAATAGGGAGGCAAAAAAGAGTTTTAGGCCCTCAAAATCGTAAATATACGCACAATAAATTTTTACAAAAATTCAAATTTTCAACGAAAGATGTGCGCGAGCTGTTTCTACGACAGGAAAGCAATCGAATGTTATAGTTTATGATGGCACAAAGGCGTCAATGGTTTAACATAGCCATGCAATTGTCCTTTTTCCCGCACGGTTTCCAGAACACGGTTTCTCCTTTTATTGTCCAGCATGGTGAGATAAGTGTTCGCTGTCGAATAAACACGCTCCTGGGTCTCTTTCTCTTCGACATGGCTGAGAAGCGCATCACAGGAGCCAATAGCCAGGAAGTCTTTTAGCCTCGTATTGGCCGGGTCTAATCGCGGAGGGTCAATTTCTCCTCCGTCTGTGAAACCCTTAAAGGGCCCCTTAACAGGTTTGACCATTTCGAGCTCGCAAGTGTAATGCATACACTGGGCGCTAACGATCATGTCTGCCAAGATTGGCAACGCTACGAGCCCCGGAAAGAGGTGAAATGTCGGACTGAATGCCGCTTGCCGTTGATCTCACGGACGCGCGCACCAATATTGAGGAGTTCACGTACAACAAGGAATGGTCCTGCGTACGTCACAGTAGTACGTGAGTCTGCGAGAATTATTCGAGGCGACATGTGTAATTTGTGCAATCTGTTGGCTGAATAGAAGAATGAAAGTAGTGGAAATATTAAAACGTACAAACAGAATCTGTGCTCGTTTTTATTTATTTTTTATTTTTTTTACTTCGAATCGAGCGCGATGTGAGACTAAGCTGCCTCCATTTCGTTTGCGTTCGTGTTCTCGCGTCGTGCCGGCGCCAGCCCTGAAAACGCTTGGCGTGATTTTGGTGCATCGTCTCTTACAGCAGTTCCATCGGTGCCACGCGCTGTGTCGTGGTAAGGATACATGATCTATGCCAGCCTCTACAAACGCATAGAGGGATCCATCCCGCAGAAACAGGCAGTACACTAGCGAGAACACCAAAACGATGCAACACCGCTTGTGTGCACGACCTGGCTTGGGCATGTCATGCGCATATATTGCAACCTTGCGTGCGCATGACGTGTTGATGCGTCTACGTCATGTGATCTTCCGGCTCCAAGTTGCTCTGATATCGAAGAGGGCAGGGAGGAAGTAGGCTTGCGAGTGGCAAAGGTTTCAAGCTCACCTACCGGCATCATGCTTTCGGGGCTCGCAATGAACCAATTAAAAAGTTATGTTGGTACAAAGCTCTTCCTTGGGCACGCAACAACTTCCAGTGTCTAACTGAAATTTCTCATGTGACCAGGTGAAGCGCCCTTTAAGAAGTAAATTACAAACGAAACAAAAGCCACGTGCATATCTGATTTTTTTAGGGACGAAGCTCCTTACGCTGTGGCTCAGTCCCTCCGTTGTCGTAGCCACCCAGGCTTCTTCTCGCAATGGCCACTAGATGGCGCTGCGCTGTGACAGTACACAAATTGCTCACTAGATGGCGTGGAGGCGCGCTCGCGGTAATTGCGGGAGGTCTAAACGACGTCTTGAATGAAGAATTAGCTGAACTAGCGACCACATTGGCGAAAGGGGTCGATGACATGCGCGCCATTTCCCCTCAGGTGCAGATAGTGGTATGCACAATACCGGAGGTACCGGTGCGTGACGGCAACCTGCAAAGAGCGGTTGTCGACGCAAACAAAGAGATATGGCAGATGAGTCGAGAGAAAGGCATCGAGGTAGTGGAAATAAACAGAGAGGTGCACAGGTGGGGTGGTTTTCGAAGAGACGGAATACACTTCAATAATAGGCTTGGTCATGAGTTGGGTTGGCGACTTGCAGGACGCGCAGTAGCTTTTTTGGGGGGCACGCGGGCCCTTCGGTGTCCAGGGTAGCGTGTAATGAGGACAACAACCAGGGGGGACTCTGTGACAGGTAGTATAGCGAAAAACCAGAGAAAAGGTAAAAGAAGGGAGAAGGCGCGTGTCGCAATTGGTTACATTAACATGCAGGGTGGCAGAAAAAAGGCAAAATGGTTAGAGATTGAGGGGACAGTTAAACAAGGAACAGATAGGTGTTTATGCGGTTACAGAAGCACACCTTAGAGACTTGGAAGAGCCACCACATATTGACAATTATATTTGGGAAGGATGCAACAGGATCATATCAGAAAGGAGAGGTGGGGGCGTTGGAATGCTAATTCATAGCCGAGCAAAATGGGACAGAGTGAAGCAAACGTGTTCAGAGCACCTATGGGTTTCGGGCACAGTAGGTGGAAAGAAAACGTGGCTAGGTGTAGCTTACTTGTGGACGGGGAATAACTGCAGAGAAAAGAATCTGGAGATAGTGAAATGCATAAGCACCGATATTATAGAATTTGATCATGATGCCGAAATAATCCTAGGGGACATGAATGCTCACATACATGACCTTGACGGATATTCAGACTCCATGGCAAGTTATTGCTAGATCTCTGCGAGCAACATAGTCTTGAAATAGTTAACGCGGGGCCTAAGTGTGAGGGACAGATCACGTGGGAAGTCGGAAACAGGCAATCGAGCATTGATTATTGTCTCATGACAGAAGGAATCTATGACAAACTTAGAGAGATGAGAATAGACGAGGAAGGCATTAACAGCTTGGGTAGTGATCATAAACGCATAACATTACAAATGGGATATAAAACTGAAAATAAGAACCTAGAATCAAGCATTGGCAGCTCGTATTTAAATGAGAAACAAATAACAAATATAGCCGCAAAAGTCGAGGAAGAAGTAGACAAACTGCCAGGCGAAGACTGGAAGTATAGTGAGCTGCTACATGTAATCACGAAAGAAATAGAAAAAGAGAAGAAAACTATTTCTTGGAAAGGAAAGAGAAAGCCAAAAAGTTGGTGGAACAAAGAAATCCGGGATGTGATCGAGAAGCGACGTGAGGCATCACGGCAGCACAGACAGGCAAAAAAGGAGAAGCGGCCACAGGATGAAGTCAACCAAGTATGGGAAATACATTTAGAGCAAAAGTCCATTGTGCAGAAATTAGTCGAGGCAAAAATTAAAGGCGAAAGTGAACGCTGGATGACAGAGATTCGCGAAAAGAAGAAGGCCACACCTAGGATATTTTGGAGCCACCTAAAAGTGCTAGGTAGGAAGTCTGTCACAATGCAACAACATATGGTAGATGAAGGAGGAAATCAATTGGAAGGGTATGAAGCGCTAGGTTACATCCGAAAGGTAACAGCCAATTCGTTTAAAAAAGGTCGGCCAGGGGATTCCCCCGGTGAGTAAAAGTATGCAGAAGAGCACAACCGAGGAAGATGTAGTACTTGAGAATTTCAATTGGAAGAAGGCCGAAGGAAAAATTCCTAAGCGCACTACTCCGGGCTTAGATGGGGTTCCCGTCAGCCTCATTAACGAACTAGGACATAGCACTAAAGAAGCACTGCTGAAAGCCGTAGAAAAGTGCTTAGAGGAGAGGGAAATACCAGACAGTTGGCGAAAAAGTAGAATGAACTTAATCTATAAAGGCGGGAGAGAAAAGGATAACATTCGCTCGTATAGACCGCTAACCATTACATCGGTACTATACCGGTTGGCGATGCAGGTAGTAAAATTAAAAATAGAAGCGTGGGTAGAGCAAAATGATATTTTGGGAGAACTCCAGAATGTATTCCGAATCGACAGGCGGTTAGACGATAACCTGTTTGTTCTTACACAGTGTATAGAAATATCAAAAATAGAAAACAGGCCCTTATACGTAGCTTATCTAGACATCACCGGGGCATATGACAACGTTAGTCAGGAAATTTTGTGGGATATATTGAAGGAAGTGGGTATAGGTGACGACTGTATACAGCTTTTGAGGGAAATATACCGAGAAAATGCAGTTTATGTAGAATGGGAAGGAATAAGCAGCAAGGACAGCGTAGACATTAGCAAGGGGCTGAGGCAGGGATGTCCGTTGTCCCCGCTGTTATTCATGCTGTACATGGTGAGGATGGAAAAGGCGCCAGAAGGTAGCAACATTGGATTTAATTTGTCACACAAACATGCCGGCGCGATGGTTGAGCAGAAGCTTCCAGGTGTATTTTTACGCTGACGATATTGTCTTATTTGCGGACAGTCAAGATGATATACAGCGGCTGGCAGATATATGCGGAAGGGGAAGGCGAGGCTCTAGGACTAGGTTTTAGTGCAACATAATGTGGATTGATGGTATTCAATGATCACGAAGACCATGCGGTCTTAATAGAGGGCCAAGAAATACCGAGGGTAAGCGAGTACAAGTACCTCGGAGTGTGGGTAAATGAGGGGGGGATAGATATATGGAGGTACAAGAGAAAGCATCGGTAACAAAGGGAAAGAGGAATGCTGCAATCATGAAGCACAGAGCGTTATGGGGATACAATAGGTACGAGATGCTTCGAGGGTTGTAGAAGGGTGTGATGGTTCCGGGGCTTACCTTTGGGAACTCAGTGGTGTGCACGAAGTCAGAGGTGCAATCAGGAATGGATGTAAATCAAAGGACTGTGGGACGCCTCACGTTGGGCGCTCACGGGAAGACGACAAATGAGGCTGTAAAGGGTGATATGGGATGGACAGGTTTTGAAGTGAGGGAAGCTCAGAGCAAAATTAGATTGGAAGAGAGGCTGAGGAAAATGAAGGAGAGTAGATGGGCAGGGAAGGTTTTCAGGTATTTGTATAGAAAAAGCGTCGACACGCAGTGGAGAAAAAGAACTAGGAGGCTCACCAGTAAATATACGGCTAGCAGTGTGGGCGACATGGCAACAAGGAGCATTAAGCGAAAAGTCAGAGAGGCGGAGAGGACTTATTGGATGACAGCGATGGAAAAGAAGCCGGCTCTCAGTGACTACCGAAAGGGGAAATAAACGAAATAAGGAGGGAGAGGTTTTATGATAATTCAAGGGGAAGCGCTTTACTGTTTGAAGCAAGGTCGGGTTGCCTTAGAACGCGTAGCTATGAAGCGAGATTCTGTAACGAAGAAGAACAATGTACACTGTCCATTTTTATGAAAGGGAACACGCGAGCGCGTGGCCCGCGCACTCCGGCGGCTGCTTGCAGCGCCTTCAAGAGTGAGCGATAGCAACCACAGTCTATTTTCATGTCATCTAGTGGCGAGCAAAACAACCAGTCACAGGTGATATGCAGCCCACAGAGTCGATGCAGCCGGCTGCAAGATTGCAACCCCCCTCCCCCTTTAAAGCGATTGCACAAGAGGCTGGGCCAGCGGCGTGTCGTCTGCTGCTGGTAAACTATGCTTGGCACGCGAGCTTCAAACGGTCTGCCGCTTGGTTTTCACGCATTGAGCTTCGGCTGATTTAGAGGGGTTTAGGCGGCAGCGGTGCAGTCAGGTGAGCTTTTCCTGGTGCTTTGCCGTCTTGAAATCCCTCACCGAATGCCGCTGAGAACCTTTTAGATAGAATCCCACTTTGCCGAGAACGTGTCGCCTGCTAATACAAAAAGTATTAGTATGTCCGCGCTTTATGCTTTAAGGGCATGCACAGTGCCGCTGGGGTCTTGATGAGAGCGCGAGATGGCGCTGTGTAGCAAACAGGAGAAAAGGTCTCGTGGTGGTTCGGGCGATTTTCATCGATATTTATAAGTAACGTAAAAGATGGGAGCATGAAATGTGAAAAGAAATATTTTCAATTATTTTATCCCAACTGAAAAAAAATACGTCAATTGTAGTTTTACTTTTAACATCAATCTGACAAAAAAATACCACATAGCAATACTTGTTAATACTTAGTGCCGTGACGATTTATGGACATGACACCACTCCAGTTAGTAGGAATTCACACAGAGCATCCGTTAGGGACGTGTCACTTCTCAGCATCTCCCACTCCTCCTTGATGACAACCCGAAATTCGTCCGCCGAGAGTCGCTGTAAGGACCGGTCCGCCAGCGCGCTTTTCAAAAGTGCCCAAACTTTTTGTATTATGCTGAGATCTGAAACGCCCCTAAGCATTGACAAGTGCCGAAATGTGCTAATTTTTTTCTGTTCGATGAGGGATTTCAAAACGGCAAACCACCACGAAAAGTTCATCTGGCTGCACCACTGTCGCCTAAATCACTAAATCAGCCGAAGTGTAACGCGTGAAGTCCAAGCGGCAGTGCTTTCCCGTTTCGAGTGCGCTCGCGAGGCAAGCATAGTTTACAAGCAGCAGACGACACTCCGCGGGCCCGGCCTCTTGCGTAATCGCCTTCAAGGGGGAGGGGGTTGCAATCTTGCAGCCGGCTGCATATCACCCATGGCTGGTTGTTTTGCTCGGCACTAGATGACGCGAAAAGAGGCTGTGGTTGCTCCCGCTCACGCATGAAGGCGCTGAAAGCAGCCGCCGGAGCGCGCGGGCCACGCATTCGCGTGTTCCCTTTCATAAAAATTGACAGTGTACATGCTGTGGGGGAACTAAGGAAACGATGGAACATGTACTGATTGAATGTGGCGATATCCACCCAGATATACGTGTGCGCACGAGTCTACATGAAGCCTTCGGTTTTAGGGACAACAACGGAAAGCTGAACACGTCCGCGATAGAAATAAGTGAGAGACGGTTAGAGTATTGGTGGCAGAAAAGTAGAGATAAAGGACAAAAATGAAGAATGGGAAAAATAAGGTCTGTCTGCCTCAAGACGCAGAGAGATGGACCGTGAATTTATATTTTTCTTTGCTATAATAACATAGGATTTAATCATTGTAGATAAGGCATTAGGCCAACACAAAAAAGAAAGTTTTTTTCGAGGCTGGTGGCAGACATGTCACCGCCCCGTTATAAAGGGGACGCTCATAGCATCCATCCATCCATCCGTGTGGGGTTAGTGTGATAGGAAAGCGCCAGATGGCGCGTTAGGAGTCGAATCTAATTGGATGGAGGTGCATTGCTCTCGTTTAATCGGATACCGCTAGAGGCGCATCTCAGCTCGATTCTCATTGAATGGAACGATCGTTTGAGATCGTTCGATGCGCGCTAGTGTGATGGGAGACCGTTAGGGGTGAGCGTTATAAAATGCGCTCGCTCTTGGCGGGCTTCCTTTTTCTCCGGTGGTCTGCCGGAGCTTCGCCCACTCATCATCATTCACTCCGTGGATGTGCTTGGATTTTTTTCCTACAGTCTACTTTGCCTTACGGCACTCCATGGTTCCGCATTCGTTCTCCGTCTTCCTGCTGCTGCACAGAAGCACCTCCTGTTCCCTGCCCCCCACCACACCCAAGTCTTCAAGGAGGTGCTTCAATTCCTTGGGAACACTGGACTGGAAAACCAGCTGTAAAAGCCACCCGCCACGTCCTCGGCCATGGACACCACTCTCCTCTTCTTCCTCTCTCCTCTTCCCACCTTTATTTTCCTCTCCCCATTGCACTGTATACGCTGGGACGTGCTCCCATTTAGGGTTGCAGACCCGGGTTCGATTCCCATTCTGTCATGGGTGTTTTTTTTTATTTATTTAGTTTTTTTCTTATTTCGTGCGATATTGGTTACGGACACCGGCGGCGGCGGCGGCAGACAACTACGGCGCAAAAACGACCCTTGTTGTGATCTCATAACAGCTTTCGCTGTAAAATAGGCATTGATAGGCACCTTAAAAACACTGTAAAAGGCCTCCTTAACCCCTAATTCATGCTCATATATCAAAGTGGCATGATAGGAACGCAAGGAACAAAATAGGCATTTGCCTAAAATCCAGTCTCTAGTGATGAGTTTTCAAACCCCAAAATTTTCCTTGAAACTATGGAAGCAATGAAGGTCGCTTCACTCGCTGCAGGGGCTCCTTGTTTTACTCTAAGCGTTCTGTTCATTTACGCCAGGAGGGATGCTAAAGGAGTGAGCCCCCTAGCCTTTCTTGTATAACAATCAAATTTTACAGCGAAAGCTGTTATGAGATCACAACAAGGGTCGTTTTCGCGCCGTAGTTGTCCGCCGCCGCCGCTGCCGCCGCCTCCGGTGTCCGTAACCAATATCGCACGAAATAAGAAAAAATCTAAATAAATAAAAAAAACACTTATATTGGGAATCGAACCCGGGTCTTCCGCGTGGCAGCCCAGCACTCTACCACTGAGCTACGCCACTGCTTAAAACTACTGTGCAAATTGATCCTATGCAGGCTTCATGTCGGGTAAGAAATCGCGTTAACGTGTGTTGTAAAGTGTTTTAGAACAGTAAATTAACAACCAGGCGTCACGCAATACGAATTGCGTAACGAGTGGGTCGTTCAATGCTCCAACCCATTACATAATGGCATAATTCTTCCTCGTCGTCAGCCACAGAACAACCAAAGTGCACATAATGCGTTACAAGTGTGTAGCGGGTACCGCGCTTTTCCGAAGAATGAAGAATATTGGCATAGTAGACGCTTCCCCACTACACAAAAATTATGATTTATGGCGTAGTGGGTACCATGTAAGTGCGCTTGTAGTAGTTGCCCCAGGAGTGTTTAAAAAAGGCTCTAGAAAGGCCGCTCTTCCAGCTTTCGCTGTGACTGTGCTGCGTGTTCCGCGCAGGCCTGGCGGTTTTTTTGCTATCACAACCATCGCATCACCCTTACGACTAAACTGCGACTTTTTTGTTAACCCTTTTCCTACCCATTTTTTTTTTGTCCGTAAATGATACAAAAAATCTACTTTTTTATATTGCTATATTATCAGTGTCTTGGAACAAGTGAAAAATTATGCAAAGGTGCTAGATACACGCAAAATATATATATTCTTTTTAAACTACGGAGAGAATTGGTTTCACTGCAGTGCGCCACCTAAAGTACCCTAACCTCTTTAGTCTTCTGTGCTGAAAATGTCCGTGCAATTAAAAAAAATGTAAAGCGCAGGGATCAGTGAGTCCGCGAAAACAAACGTTAGACTCGCAGGTGGGTCTTTGTGTACATCTAACGGCGTCCACTGCCTAAACTTGAAGAGCCGGGCTTCGTCCGAATCTGATGATTTAGAGAAAATATGGTGCTATCTCTCATCTCGTCGCTGCCACACTCGCCTTTGAAGTTCGGCAAACAAGCGCATTTTCGATCGTTTTTTTTTTTCTGAATTGAGCTGTTGCTAGCACGCACACACCGCTCGCGCGCATATAATGACGGTATTTTCTTATTCTGGTGGCCAGAATGAAGTCCCTTCTCGTACAATATGCATGCATTAAGAGCCTTTTTTTTTGTGACTGCGCCATGACTTGAAGTAACAAATAGAAAAAAAACGGCAAAATGAATCAGGGTAGTTGAAGTGCGGCACCCCCCAAATTCTCGTTTCAGGATCGACGAGCCCAGCTACCCTTCGGTAGCAGCGCGACGAACCGTGTGGACGAGCTGAGCTCGTCTTCGGTAGGAAAATGGTTAACGTTGTTTCTATATTCAATATGTTTACACGTTGTAAAAAACGGAAGTTGGGAGTTATAACACCAAAACGGGTTTCATTTTTTTTCCAGCTGTGGAAAGTAGGCCAGGCTGAATGGATAGTGAAAGTAGCAGCAGTAGGAGAACCACCTTTCGGTCCATGCCATCATCAGATCCCTACCTTAATTTGTGACAAAGGACTCGAAATTAAACAAATGGAATAGTAAGTGGCGATACATTGTAAGACAGAACGGTTGCCACAGTGCCAAATTTTATTTTCTTGACTTTTGTTTTGCAGTACGACCAGAGACGTTGGTTATTGGAAATTTATGAGAAACTCTTCGAGCACAGTCTATGATGTAATCTTTCGTGACGGCTATGGTATGTAATATTTTTAATAATTCTAATATGAATCTCATAAACCATTTACGGCAAAATGCCTGTTTCGCGAATACGTAATCTGCGCTAGTGTTGCGACCTTTCTTATCTCGAGAGAGAGGGAGACATTAATTAGAATAAATAGAAAGCAATAGAGCAGCTCGTTAAAGGAGTAATGTGCCTTCCATCAAGGCGGGCCGACGCCCATCCCTGGACCACCCATGTCAGGGGACTATCCAGCCATTGATAGCAATGCACTGAATTTTCGGCGAACGAAATTTCTGTTATATAAATTCTGTTGATAGAGTAACAAGAGATTTGTATTCCCTAATTTTTCTAAACACGTTGTAGTTTTGTGTGAAAGCACATAGATTACAATATTGCAATGTAGAAGAGCACAAGGGGAAGTAATATGCACGGTGTTTTCGACTATGTACGCCCGTGAGCAAAAGTAGGGGGAACCATTGCTGTCCGTATACTTATACAGCTGTCTGCTGTCGAAAGCATTTCTCTGCCAAATTCCGTTACAGCAATGCTCTTGACAGCTATTCCGTCAAAGCAATGCTCTCAACAGCAGACAGCTCGCCAGCCGACGGCGCAGATGGCGATTTTGGCAAGTTCCCCCCTGGTCCACATACTTTTGTTTACGGGTGTAAATGGAGTAAAGCTCAGTTACTAATATATTTTTCAGGTGCAATATCATATCACGAAGTGATGTTTGAGGTAAGACAACGAAGGTCATCAAGAGTGCATTGAGCATTGTGATAAAAAGAGTGCATTGAGCATTGTGATAAAGCTTAGCGCTGCATGCCTCTTGAATGCGCTTGCCCGACACAATCACCTGGCCTGCATGCAGTATGAGAACGATTTGGTACTACGTACGTTGCGTCTTTAACTGTGTTTCATGCGCAAGACGTTACGTTGTATATAGATCGAATACGGAAAACTTCTGTGGAGGCAATCTATGCGAAGCATCGAATTCATACGTACGCAGCGCAATTTATGTTTGAACGAGCATAGCACCAAATCTTTCAAAGTATATGGATATGAAAAATATTCGACGGACATTCTTGAACAAAGTAGGAAAAAAAACATGGTTGATCCCTCTGTCATTGGAATCGGTATAACACGAAAGTAACACGTGCCCTTACAGGGGTGATTGCATGTTTACTGTACATTGATATAGCCTAATAGAGCTTGCACAAGGTGACAGCTATACCACCGTTCAACGTGGATGCACTAACGGGGACGCTTGGCGGTACATCTATATCCCGACGACTAACGTCCGTGATCAATGATTAAACAAACTATTGTGGTAGCTGTAGATGTTAACGGCGAGAGCATAACCAGAGAAAGAGGCGTGATAGCCAGAAGACCGTCGCATAAAGGACGCAGAACTTGGGCTAAGGTAGCTATCCCGCGGCATTTTAAGTTTAACACCTCCGTCAGACTAGAGGGAAACGCTAAGCTCGTCGTGTCCCTGTAGCCCGGCCGCAATTTATCCTGGGGCAAGCGGGCAAGCTTAAGCGAGAAACGCGGTATTACAGCCAGGTGAGGCAGGCACACTTCACAGAGCTCTTCTCTGTTTGGATGGACACTATTAGCGAGGCCGACACTTGTGCTAAGGTCACCACGTCGCAGTGTGTTAAGGCGTTGACAAAATTGCACTTGTATTGAAAACTTGCCGAATGGGACGGACGCGTAGCAACACGCGTTGCTGGTGCTAATCGCGGAGGCCGCAGTAACGATGAATTACTTTACATTACCGTTCGAAGAAGGCGACACCACCCCGCTGACCAATAGCACGGTGAGAGGAAAGTGTGAGATTTATAAAAGGCGCGTTTGTAAAAACTCCAGAAAATATGGCCGTGGCGCAGTGGATAGCGTGCTCGGCATCTGTTGCTGCGGACAGATAGGTCCGTGGTTCCATGCCAGTTGACGGAACTTTTTTTCTTTGACATCTGATCGTGTGCATTTTCTCGACGTCATTTCCGTGATGGAAATACGTCGCTGAAGTCTTGGTGGACCCCGGCATAAAACACTTGTGTGTTAAAAAGTTGTAACAGCAGCAGCTACTCCCCTTTGACAAGTTTCCTTCCTTCGCTAACGTTTTGAGCTTTAGAGGTAGTAAATATTGCGATTACTGCTTAGCGAATTCGGATTAGTAGGGGTTAATACTTGCGCACGCGAGGAGCTAGTAAACTTTGCTAGCCTATCAGCTGCTATATGTTCTGCTATAATTGTAAAAATCTGATGAACATGTTAGCCAGACTGCATATTTCTTATTTATTATCATGTTCAGGACGGCTCACCCGACAACTTCGAGAGAGAGAAAGAGAGAGAAAAATTGGCCACGTATCTGCGTGCTTCGCTGCAAATGTCGTCGAAAGACGATAGTCTTGTGCCGGCTGCACTACTATGTTTTGCCTTGCCTCAGACAGCGCCTACTCTACGTTGAACTGGCCGCATCTGGCTGGCATTGATAAAATACAGGAGGCGCTGCGCGAGATATGGACGCCATTGAAAAATTACACCATCTCCCGCTAAAGGGAACCATGTGTAGATGCAAAGCAGCGGGCGCTAACGCTTACACTGGCGGCGGCGTTGACGCTGGCGCTCATCGCAGCGTTGCGCGGGAGAGAAACGTGGGGAGGCGCAAAGCACGCAGTGATGGACAGGTGTTTCCTATTGGAACATACCAATCGCTGCTAATGGGCAATGAGAGACAGAAGACTCCGTCTGGACACAGATACCCGCAGTCCGCTTTTAGTTAACGCGCACGCTGCGAATTTTTATTGTTCAACAACGCACAGGAGAAATCTCCCACCGGCACCCCCTTGGAGGTCAAGATACAGTGCCATATATACGGGGTGGCTAGTGAACGGTTGTGCAGCGCGAGCAGTCGGTTTTTTCAACCAAGAAACTCGCTAGCAGACGCTGCCTGCGTCAGCATCGCGAGCGTAGGAGAGGAGAGAGAGGAGGGGACGCGCATACGCAGTGAGGGTGTGGTCGCCGCGGGGAGGGATGCTTAGAGGAGAGAGAGGAGGTTTTTTATTTTTTTGGAAGAGTTTGCGCATGCGCAGTAAGGGTGGTCAGGTCGCACACCACCGGATTGAACCCCGCCCTAAGATGCTTCACATCTAAAACATGGGGGGGCGATCGGAGATCTCTGTTCTGTTCGCGCCCGTTCCGCGGGGCTTGCGTCACAAATGTGGGCGGTCCGGAGCTCTCTCTCGCCGAGATCCGCCGAGAGAAAGAGGACAGCAAATCGTGAAGCGGCGCGCTTTCCGGAAGTAGACGCGCTTCTTCTATCGCCTGCCCGGGGACCGTATAGTTAATTGCGACGTGTTTCTCGCCTTCTAATAAATACAGTTCTTTTACTAAAAAGTATTGCTTTTTTTTTCTCAAGCTCAAACACTTCCTGAACCAGCAATACGTTGTAATACTGGTATTTTTGTAATGTTAACTTTTCTGGCGTGGTCGCCAGGTGGTGTCCTGCACGCAAAAAAAAAAAAAAAAAGGGAGCGGGTGGCGCAGTTTTTCAAAATGTCGTCCCATCGCAACGTCCGCCTTGGCCCCCGGGTTTCGGGTCGTCAAAGGGAACTTCTGCGGGCTTCCACACCCAGATTGCGACGTCGTCGTACTCCCCCTGGGGCCGTCGTTCACGAGGGAGGACCGGGACGACTTGTGGCAGGAGCTGGTAGCGTTTTTGAACGAAGGCCCTGCACGTGAGTGCAGCAGAGGTGAGTGCGAGCACAATTGTATCGCGGTCGATCATCATACACGTCCCGTTTGTGCTTTACAGGGGCACAGGAGGTGACCAGTTCTCGGGTTGCCGCGACCGCATTCTGCGGTTCGGCGGTACGTGAGGCCGTGTTCGGGCGGTCGGAAGCGGTAAGAGCTGGCGTAGAATATCATTGTCTCTTGTATGCTACGAACTAGTGTGCACATTTGCTTCCCTCCATTACGCGTAGTTTGTTTTACTTCTTTCAAACAATTTCGGGTTCATCGCTCGGCCGCCGCGGTGGTTGAGATGCTAACTCGTTGCGCCGCAGAGAACAGTGTGCCAGACGGTCACATTCGCGGTGATGACGAAAGAACAATCTTGAAATATACCTCGAAGCTTATGAAAGCACCCTACGTGTTCCAAACCATTTCTCAGAGCATCACGTCGAATGAGGAGCGTAGCCAGTGGGTTTGACTCCTCTGCGCCTCTCTGCGACGTTTGTGTGGCACAGCATGCCGCTGTTGAAACGTCTCTCGCAAAAAAAAAAATAAAAAAATAATAATAATAATACATGTTAACATTGCTAGGCTGCTTCCACCATCAGTGCACTTTCGCCAAAGTAATGCCTACGAATCATTGTTTGTAGCTCTGGGTAGCTGCACTGTTGTCGTCAATGGGGACCAGATTGCAATGTAGCCTTTTTTAGCGTATGCTTACAGTTGGTTGCCCCAGATCAGAGCCTACAGGCATGTGCACAGTCTGGGGACTTCCGCCGTTTTCAGTGCACTGGGCCGTTGCTTACTCTGCCAAGGCGCACGCAGATTGCAGGTGAACTTTCACACCTTAGAAGACTAGGCTTGGGCATGTTGGTACAACATGATTAAGAATTCAAATCAGTGCAACGGTCAGGAGGGGCGCTCCATCTCCTGCTCTCTGTCCCCTCCTGACGGTTGCACTGATTTGAATTCTTTCACACCGTGCCCTCCGTACTTCTCATTGGACTCCCTGTGTCAATCGAGAAACCTTTTACCATAACAGGTATTCGTGAGCCCTGCTCCAGCTGCTGCAGGTGTGTCTGAAGAGGATGTGGTCCACGATCGGGTGCCCCATTTTGTAAGCTTGGCAGATGTTTTCATTAACTGCAAATGGCACTACTTGCTCACAGATAATGATCATGCATGGAAGTATATCTTTGTGAAGACATGATATCTGTGGCCGTAAACACAAAAAGTTACACACAAAAAAAGAAATGTGGCATTGGTTGCAGGTGAGCTAATTGTTTGCATAACAGACGGAATATACAGGTGTCCTCTATTGTAGTTATGGTGAAATGTAGCAAAAAATGTTAGGTTGCAAGAATGTGCAACATCTTGAGATGTTTCCCTGTTTTGTTGTTTCCTTTAAAAGCAAACCTGAAAATGTGCTATTGGTAAATACCCTGTACAAAAAAAAAATAAAAACTCTTATTTAACTTCGTATAGCCATCATACACAAATGCACATTCTTGCACCTGTGTTACACCTGCTTGCTGTATATTTTGCATACTGCAGCAATAAGGCGGGAGACAAGAAGACGGGACGGGCGCTCTGCCGTCTTCTTCTTGTCTCGTGTCCTGCACAGTGATTTGTAGATAGGTGTACATATATGTAGATTCATTTGTCAACATCCCGAGCTGTAATATGGTGGTTTTTTTTTTAATGGTGCGCTGCATTTTTTTCTGGAATTTTTTTTCTGCATATCAGAATCACTGATGAGCTGTTTCATTGTACATAGCACAGTGTAGTTCCAATGGTAAATTTGTTCCTGCAGTGTCGTCTTTTTAATATCAGCATGCGAGCTGATGCATTCAGCAGTTTTGTAGTATATGTGCATAGTGCAGTATATTTTTATTTTTATAGTGTATACGTGTGCACTAGTGTAGCACAGTGTATGTTTTTTTATTGATTTTTCTATATCCTAGAAAAAAACACTAGGCAGTTGCTGAATAGGCTAAGATGCACAATTTTGAAATATTGTAAAACCAAAAAATAGTTTAATGAACAAGTGTTCTATCGTTTAGAAGTGTTTTGACAACATGTTTGGGTACAAAAAAAATATTAGAGGAAAACATATCAGCAACGAACCACTTGAAGTTTTTTTAATGAGTTCGATTAATACCAGTTTGAATTTGCGTTGTTTTCATGCACTGCAACGGCTTTCGTATTGCGAAGTGTGTGTTGATGCAGAGGAGCAGCAGGCACTTTGTAACGTTTCCATATAGATATTATAAATAGAGGACACTTTTTGTTCTTTTACAATGCATTAAGGGAATATTTATTTAGCTTTCTATGTGCATTGTTCGTGATATTTGTAATAAAATTTCGTTTCCCAGACCATTCATGTCGTGCACCTCATGTTTTTTTTTAAAAGCTCGATCCTTCTTGCGCTAAAACTAGCCTATGTTGCTGTCCTGATTCAAACAGCCTCTTCAGGTTACCACTTTGGCTGTGAATGGCACCGTGAGCCATTCACAGTTGAGCTCTCTCTTGTGCTTTGTGTGAAGCACGATATTTTACAAGATGGCCAAACTATTTCATCAGGATGGCATTGTGCGACAAGGTGGTCATTCGTTGTAAGAAGAATCTTTTTTCACTGATATGTGCAGCAAACGTTGGAAGTGTCGTAAAAAAAGTGAGCTTTTTTTCATGCCAATAATAAACACAATAAACAAAGAGAAATGCGCACCGCACAGTGCTGCCAAGGTTTTTGCAGGTGGCAATGTACCCAATGCAGGTGCTCGGTATGCGGGCCCCATGGTCCTCGAAATTGGTTCGCCACGCGGTTGCACTGCTGCTGGACGCTCGGGTACACCAGTAGTGGTGGTAGCTCAGCCACTGCTGGTGGTGCCGCAGTGTCGTCGGTGTTGTCATAACCCCCCTTCGAGAGCAGGCTCATGTGCCGCCAACGCAATGTTGTGCAGAGCTGCACACGCAACTGTGCACAACATTGCATTATGCAGATGGTGGCTGCTCAAGCGGGGTTGTACAGCAGGGTCCAGTAATGCTGCAAGCAGCAGAACCTGCTCTTTAGGACCCCGATGCACCTCTCCACACCACTGTGCATGGCGGTGTGGGCCTTGTAGCGGCTCCCAGGGGTGCCACGAGCTGGTCGTCCGGGAATGGGTATCAACAACCACAGTTCCAACGGATAGTAGGAGTCTCCTGCACAAGGGTAGTGTGACAGCTGTAGTGATATTGTCATGTGGACGTGATGTTGACGAAGGAAGCAATTGCGTGTTGAAGACTAAACTTTTTATTTGGAGAAACTTGCGCCCGGAAAATGAAAATACTAGGTGCAATCGATTCACGCTGTAAACTGATATCGACATGAACAGTCGTCGGCTGTCGACTAATCTGACCAATGGTGGAATGCATCGTATTTTATAAAGCATACGTCAAACCGTCCAGCGTTATCGTTGATGCTCACGTAAGTTCTCATATGAACTTGACTGTTCGCGTCCTGCACACATAGGTCGGCAAAATAAATGGAGCTCACTCAGACTCACTCAATAAATATATTTTTCGCTTAGGACTCACTCGGACTCAGACTCACGGGTGTTTTCGTCATCCAGACTCACTCGGACTCAGACTCACCAAAATTTTCCTCAAGCGGACTCACTCAGACTCAGACTCACCAAAATATAACTCAGCCGGACTCACTCGGACTCAGACTCAAAAAAATATAACTCAGCCGGACTCACTCGGACTCAGACTCACCAAAATATTACTCTGCCCGACTCACTCAGACACACGAAAATATAACGAAAATATAACTCAGCCGTACTCACTCACCAAAATATTTGTCAGCCGGACTCAGTCGGACTCAAACTCACCAAAATTCTCCTGAAGCGGACTCACTCGCGGAATCACAGACTCGCCTAACTCTTTCTCAACCAGACGTACTCGGACTAAAAATTAGCAATATTCGATTTGGCCGGGCTCATCCAATAAATGTCGAAGGAGCGCCATGAAATAGCTTATGTAGAATAACACATGTAAAGGGTTCACAAGGGCCAGGAAACCTTCAAAATATATGTATGATAGCTTTCAACATACAAAAAAGAAGTTATTTCCCGTGCATCGCAATGTCTATCGTAAAGAGAAATTCAACATTACACGCGATTTTTGCAATATTGAGAATGTTTTCTTTAAATAGAAGAATGGGTATACCGACCCTCGAGGAACATTAGGTTTTCATTCCTGTTACATTTGAAATGCGCTATGCGCACGCGCCATTTGTTTTCAATGGGCGAGCGCGTACGTTCGTTTTTGGCAGACCCAATTATAAATGACGTCCTTTCTTACGTTTTGCCGTTGCAAGGCCTAATCACGCTACTTGGGAACGAAGAAAGCTTGACATTACGTTATGGCGCTTTTCTAAACACGTTCATGAAACTGCCAATGGTCTTGCAGTCGATTTACCGCTCATTGACAACGCGAAAAAGAAAATGAGGCGGCCATCTTTTGCAGAATCGAGCTCACCACCCTTGAAAAATTTTGGAAACATGGCTTTATAGGGTGCATGGTTCTGCCTCTCTAAAGTTTCGAAAACACCTGCCACGATAGTCTAGTGGTTGTGATGCTTGACTGCTCACCCGAAGATCACGGAATCGAATCCCAGCCGCATTTTCGATGGATGCCGAAGCGCTTGAGCCATGTGTGCTTATATTTTGGCGCACGTAATGAACCCCCATGTAGCCAATATTTCCGTAGCCTTCGACTACGGCGCCCCTCATAATCACATCACGGTTCTCGGACGTTAAACGCCAATAATTATTATACTAGTGTTTCGTGTTATAGAAATGGTAAGTTCGGTTTTAGTCAATGTCATGCTTTCGCAAAGTGATTGCGGATAATATAGGTTCGTATTTTACGTCGCAAAGCCAAGATGTGGTTGTCAGAGTCGCCGCAGTGGAGGGCTCCAGATATTTCGACCACTCAGGGTTCTTCAACGTGCATCTTAATCTAAGTACACGGGTTGTGACTGCGTTTGTTTCTAGCAAGATATTTTTCAGAGCCGGCTAAGAACCAGTTGTAACTGTTAGTGACTGCTGTATCTCGTGGATAATGGTAAAGAGTCGTATCAGTACCACGCTGGATACGGACACAAGGCAAAAAGGAACGTGCATAGGCGCGCCAATGAGAGCCGGCCAGTGTGTTCAAAGGTATGGTCGAAGCTTTTTGCATGGTCTGGGTAGCCGGCTAAGAACCAGTTGTAACTGTTAGTGACTACTCTATCTCGTGGATAATGGTAAAGAGTCGTATCAGTACCACGCTGGATACGGACACAAGGCAAAAAGGAACGTGCATAGGCGCGCCAATGAGAGCCGGCCAGTGTGTTCAAAGGTATGGTCGAAGCTTTTTGCATGGTCTGGGTAGCCGGCTAAGAACCAGTTGTAACTGTTAGTGACTACTCTATCTCGTGGATAATGGTAAAGAGTCGTATCAGTACCACGCTGGATACGGACACAAGGCAAAAAGGAACGTGCATAGGCGCGCCGATGAGAGCCGGCCAGTGTGTTCAAAGGTATGGTCGAAGCTTTTTGCATGGTCTGGGTAGCCGGCTAAGAACCAGTTGTAACTGTTAGTGACTACTCTATCTCGTGGATAATGGTAAAGAGTCGTATCAGTACCACGCTGGATACGGACACAAGGCAAAAAGGAACGTGCATAGGCGCGCCAATGAGAGCCGGCCAGTGTGTTCAAAGGTATGGTCGAAGCTTTTTGCATGGTCTGGGTAGCCGGCTAAGAACCAGTTGTAACTGTTAGTGACTACTCTATCTCGTGGATAATGGTAAAGAGTCGTATCAGTACCACGCTGGATACGGACACAAGGCAAAAAAGGAACGTGCATAGGCGCGCCGATGAGAGCCGGCCAGTGTGTTCAAAGGTATGGTCGAAGCTTTTTGCATGGTCTGGGTAGCCGGCTAAGAACCAGTTGTAACTGTTAGTGACTACTGTATCTCGTGGATAATGGTAAAGAGTCGTATCAGTACCACGCTGGATACGGACACAAGGCAAAAAAGAACGTGCATAGGCGCGCCAATGAGAGCCGGCCAGTGTGTTCAAAGGTATGGTCGAAGCTTTTCGCAACGTGTGTTACAGACCATGCAAAACGAGGTGGCAATTTTCTCAAGCCGATTGCAAGAATGCCGTATTGAAAGGTGGGGACGCAGGCGCCGCTTCAGAGTGATCCTACTAGTCCCCAGAAAGGATAGGAATATTCATTTCTAAGAAAAAACTCACTGGACAAGGCCCTGAACTGACAACTAGAGGGTTTACTACAAACCAGACGCAATAAATTCACATACCTAACCCTGCGCTATTAGCAATTTTATTTCTTTTTATTCTCACTGCGTCGCTATTATATCTATCCTTAATAACTTATTATTTGTATTGTTTTTACTTCGAGGTAACTGCTACTCTCTTACGCATTCTCAAATGCACAGCTCCCCTCTGTAATTCGTTCGGGACTTCAGGGTACTGTTAAATAAATAAATAATTGAGGAGCCTATTTTCAGCGGGTAAATGGAGCAGCGGAGGTTGCCATAACGTACTGTTTTTCTTTGCAGAATGACAGACTGATGGGCAATTGGTGTGGGTTCGTAATGACATCTAGTGAATCATGAGACATATGAGAAATCCGCTAATTTGTCTCCCGTGAGGCGACACTGCTCAGCGACTTATGATCGAAAGCCAGTGCTACAAGAAATACAAAATGAGTGACATGAAGGCAGGACATGCGCTTTTTTTTCTTTCCTGCTTCAAAGCCCACATTCTCGAAAGATGCAGGGAGGGGGGTAAGGGATGGAGAGCAGTGCTCGAGTCTCGTATATATATGAGACCGCTCCTTATCTTCATACCAGCGCATACTCCTCCTCCCCCCCCCCCTTCTATCTTTCCCATTGAAGTTCTGAAACAAAAGTTTGAAGGCTAGATAACATGTGGGATAGATTTGCGTACACACAAGCGCATCTGTCGCAGAAACGAGACGAGACCACAGACACAACTGCGTTCGATGCGAACGAAGAACAAGATTCTTCTTTTTCTTTATTTGCTTATTAATGCGCGCGCTCTTCCGTGCCCGCTGTCTTCTTTCTTCTCCTTGTCTTCGGCGAGTTTCTACAGCTTCCGGCCCGCATGAAGTTTACTTATCGTCATCGGAAACAACCTTCAAGTTTATAGATATGTTGTATAGGTCTCCGAATGAGCTTTCCGTTGGTTTTCAACAGGCAGGAGCGCGCCTTGCCGTCGGCTCCCGAATGAACTTCCATGACTTTAGCCAGGTTCCACTGTGATCTAGGAGTGCGTGAACCAAGCAATACGATATCGCCTCGGTTCACTCTCGTTTCTTGTTTACTTGCGTTAGCTTGTTCTCTTAGTTCCTTCAGATATTCTTTGTTCCATCTTCTCCACCAATCTTTCGTGACGTTTTGTCGATTTCTCCAGATTTCTTCTATGTTGACTTCGTGTTGATCTTCTTTATTGCCTGGAAACCTGTATTTTCCACCTATTATGTCAGCCGGCACAATAGGTAGCGGCTCATCCGGTTCGCTGTATACATAAGTCAACGGCCTGTTATTAAGCACTGCTTCAACTTCAGTGATGACTGTTTCCATCTCTTCCCTGGTGAGCAGTCTCTTTCCGATGACTTTCCTCATGGATGATTTCAAGCTTCGTATTATCCTTTCATAGAAGCCTCCCCACCAAGGTGCTTGTTCCGCGATATACTTCCACTTAATTTGATCTCCTTGGCTGGCCTTTTTAGAGACTACTTCTTGTAATTCTTTGAACATACGATTGATTTCTCTGTTGGCCTTCTTGAATGTCCTTGCGTTGTCACTGTATATTGTGCGACATAGGCCTCTTCTCGCTGTGAATCTTCGGAATGCATGTAAGAATGCTTCTGTTCTACAGTTTTCAACGACTTCGAGATGTACAGCTCTTGTTGTTGCACACACGAATACTGCGATGTACAGTTTTATCGTGCCTTTCACTGCGTCTTTTATAAGCAACGGGCCTGCAAAATCCACACCAGTCACTTCGAATGGCTGTCGTTCGTTGACTCTGTCAGCAGGAAGAGGTGCTGTTTCTTGCTGGATCGGTTTCGCGTCAAATCGTTGGCACTTTAGACATCCGTGAATTACCTTCTTCACCAGCTGCCTTCCTTGAATTATCCAGTACTTAGTCCTAAGCTGCGAAAGCGTTGCGCTTACTCCTCCATGCAACGCTAGTTCATGAACATGTCGTACTAGTAGCTTTGTACCGGCCGTCCACTTTGGTAGCACAATCGGATGTTTTTCGTTGTAGGTTAATCCGCTTTGAGAGAGGCGACCTTTATGTCTTATCAGCCCTTGATCATCTTCGAAGACCTCCCTACCATAAAGAAACATCCTTGTTGTCTTAGTAGTGTTGCTCTTGCTCTGTATAATATGCTGCAGTATTTGTCGTTGCTCTATTTTTATTATCGTCGTCTCTGCATTCTTCAGTTCTTGAAAGCTCAGATCTCCAACTAACCGTTTCTTCTCTCTTATAATCTGTATGTATCTCAGAACCCAAGCTGTCACTCTGAGCAATCGTATGTAGGTTCCGTACTTCTCCGCGTCGATCACTGCCGGAATTGGCGTGCATGTATTAGTCACATAGCATTCACTACTTTCGACGTCTTCTTCCATCTCCGTCTTCTCTGTAGGCTTGTTTTCCGTAACAAGCCACTTTGGACCATGCCACCATATTTCCGACTGCATCAAACTCTTCGCGCTCACACCTCTGGTCATGAGATCAGCGGGGTTCTCTTCACTTACAATGTATTTCCACTCTGACAGCTTCGTTTTCTCTTTTATCTCCTTCACCCTATTTTCTACGAAGATGTCTCGTTTTTTCTTCCCATGTAACCAACTAAGAACAATTGTCGAGTCTGTCCAATATCGTGTTTCATCTAGCTTCCTCACAAAGCCACTCCTGATGTATTCCGAGAGACGTGCAGACAACAATGCAGCCATTAGCTCGAGTCGTGGCAACGAAATTTGCTTCATTGGAGCTATTCGTCCCTTTGCAATGAGTATATCAGCCTCTTTTTCACTCTCGTAGTCATTCATCAAATAGGCTGCTGTTCCGTATGCATATGGGCTTGCATCGGAAAACAAATGAAGTTCTGTGCGAATAGGTTTCCTCCCCTGTTTGACATCAAGCCATCTTGGTACACTGAACTCTTGAATAGATTCCAGCTCTTGAATCCATTTCCTCCACAACTCGGTTTCGTCATCTGGCAGTGAGTCATCCCAAGACGTTCCTTTCCTCCATATGTCTTGTATTTTTCGCTTGGCTGTTACCGTGAATGGAGTGAAAACTCCCAGTGGATCGTATATCCTTGCTGTGAGCTGTAACATTTGCCTCTTCGTTAGTGTACCGCTGGTATCGATGTCTTTTATTTCAAACGATGGAAGGTACAGTCTATCTTCCTTGAAATTCCATCTGATGCCAAGCACCTTTATTTGGGTGGAAGTTCCGACGCTTGCGTTTTCCTCTTCCTTCCTTATAGTTCGTTGTAATCGAGGCTCGTTCGTATGAAACTTTCTCAGAGTCATTGACGCCTCTTGAAAAATCTTTTTTGACTCCCGGTAAAGTTTTTCAGCTTCTTTAGGAGATTCGGCTCCCATTATCACGTCGTCGACGTAGATGTTGCTCCTAAGCTGCTTAATCGTCTCCGGAAACTTATCCTCCAACTTGCTGAGGTGGTGTTGCACTGTTGCTGCAAGCAGGAACGTACTCGGAGCAGTGCCAAACGTTACTCTTGTCATTCTCCAAGTTACAACTTTTGCGTTGCTTTCGCTTGGAATTCTGTCCCACCAAAGAAAGCGCAGTGCGTCTCTGTCTTCCTCATGTATTGAAATCTGTAGGAATGCCTTCTCAATATCAGCTGTCATTGCAATGCGATGGTGTCGGAAGTTCATCAGCATGTGCACAAGATCACAATTAAGATTCGGTCCTGTTTCGAGGTTGTCGTTTAAAGACAACCCTTTTGTGGACGATGAGGACGCATCAAATACTATTCTTATCTTCGTGGTTTGACGATCTTCCCTTATTACTGCTTGATGCGGCATATAGTAGCAGTGTGTCATGGGAGCACTTTGTTCCTCGGCCACTTCTGCCACTCCACTATTCAAATACTCTCGGATGGCACTGTCGTAACGCCGTAGTATGTTTTCGTCTTTCTGTAACCTTCGAGTGAGTTGTTTCAATCTGGTCATTGCTACACTCTTGTTTTCATCAAGTTCCACGTTATTTTTCCATGGAAGTCGTACTGAGTATCGCTTCTCTTCATTTTTCAAGTTCTTGTTGAAGTACTCCATGGCTCCCTCTTCTCTGTTTGCGTCTTGCTCGGTGCCTTTTATGCCGATCGTTTCGATATCCCAGAAATGCCTTAGCTCTGTCTCTATGTCGGATTTGTCCACCTCAACGTGAAGTACCATAACGGTCGACCTTTTCATCAATGTTGCAGATAACTTAGCTTTGCCCTGCACTGTCCAACCGAATATGGTCTCTGCTGCTGTCAGCTTCTCTTCTAGTTTTCGGATGCCTCCGGTCATTATTTGCCAATACTGGTCCGATCCAACAAGGATTCCGATTTCCCTGCAGTCTGTGCTTGTACATAAGCCGTCAGCCAGCTTGTATCCATCGTCTTCATACTTCTTTTTCAGGGAGACAGGCAGGAATGGTATTCTTTCTCTTGATATTACATCAACCTCTAGTGCTTCTAATACAACTTCTTCGCCACTGTAAGCACTTCTAAGTTTGACTTCAACCGAATTCATAATCTTTTCTTCTTGTCCTCCTCCGAAGGAGCCTATCGTCAGCCTTTCTTTTCCTTTGATCGGACAACCAAGTTTCTCCGACAAGCTCTTAAGAATGAATGTTCTTTGGCTCCCGGTGTCTAATAAAACACGACAATAGCATGACTGGCTTCTACCTTCTGCTAATGCTACGGCAGTCTGCAAAAATATACTTGACGATATGTTCATATATTGGCAGGTAGACTCTTGCTCTTCTTGATTTTCATTTGCACCTGGTACGGCCGCTGTACATTGCGCCGTAAGTTCTTTTCTCCGACACATAGACGTTGCATGCCATTTTCCGCATATCTTACACCTTATATTTGCCTTGCATATTTTGGCGGTATGGCGAGGCCTCGTGCAACGGAAACATCTATTTGACGCTTTTAGCTTCATTTTCTTCTCTTCATACGGCATAGTTCTCCTACAATCATCAGAATAGTGGGTGTTTGTCTCACAAAATATGCAAAACTTTGCCGCTGTGCTTTGAAAATTAACCGTTCTTTTCTGCTGCCTACTGTCCGATTTGCTGCCGTAGCTTTCTTTACGTTCGACCAATTCCTCTCTGCACGCTACTTGATCTTCTATATACCTCATCAAACCCCTCAGGGTATCCTCATGATGTTTAGCTGCATTCTGGTCTTGCGTTGAAGATCTAGCGGCCAATTCTCTTTGTTTCAGCTGGAACCCCATTTGCATCTCCACGGGTAAAGATCTTTTCAATACCGGCAGTAGCATTGACGCATAGGCCTCAATTTTCACGCCTAAGGATTCCAGACCACGTGTATGCACTTGTACTTTGTCTGACAACCTCCTTAAGCCTTCATGGTCGCTGCAGCTTACTACTGTACTCAGATTAGTTAGCTCTTTCATGTGCATTTCTACAAGCGCTTCGTTTTTTCCATATCTCTGCTTGAGAAGATCGATAGCCTTCATGTAGTTGCTGTCTGAATATTGAAATCCCTCCACTGTAGCTGCCGCTCTGCCGGTTAGTGATGACAAAAGGTACGTGAACTTTTGGTTCTCGTTTAAGTCCGATCTCACGTGAACAGCTGACTCAAACTGATGCCAGAATCTCTGCCACTTCATTTTGTCGCCGTCAAACTTCATTAATTCTACCTTTGGTAGCTTTACTGCAGTGGTTTGCGGCGCCTGCCTAGCATCGTTATTGGAGTTGGCATGCTCCCTCGTGGCTTGATCCCTCACTGTCTCGCGCTGTTCTTGTCTGCTAAGGTATGCGTTGATGTTGTGCAGCACGCTAATTATCTTCAGCTCGTACTCGGTCGTTTTCGAAAACTCCGATTCGGCTGTTTCCGGCGTTACGAACTGTTCCATCTGTTCGTCAACTTTCTTTAAGATGTCTGAGACGCCTTTAATCTGGCTGGCTAGCAGCGATATCTCTGTAGGATCTCGATTTTCCTGTATCTTCTTTTCAGCGTCACCCACTAGGTTCGTTATTTGCGTCCTCAGCGTCTTTCTCTTTTTTGAAATCACTTCTCTGTTCATTTTGGATAATATAGGAATTGGCTGGTCGCTTACAGATTTCAGCGGCTAGTCTTCATCCGTGGCTGTGCCGTCCTCCGTGTCCGTGCCGCTCTCAGCTGTCGATGTCCCGTCTCGCTGCCGTCGGTTCGTACTGGCGCCTCCTCTTCGTCCGTCTTCTGTGGCCAGTCCTTCGTCCTGGTATTCCGTGGCCAGTCGGAAGAGGAGCAGCGGCTATCCTGGTCACGGCACCATGTCGCAGAAACGAGACGAGACCACAGACACAACTGCGTTCGATGCGAACGAAGAACAAGATTCTTCTTTTTCTTTATTTGCTTATTAATGCGCGCGCTCTTCCGTGTCCGCTGTCTTCTTTCTTCTCCTTGTCTTCGGCGAGTTTCTACAGCATCATCTACGAAATATCAACAGATAATATAGCCTAGGACGTATCTAAAATCGATTTTAAAGTTCCTATCGCCCTACTGCAGCTAAACGTGCCTTCGTTTATTGTGTAAACAACCAGCCACCCGCTGCGTCACGAGTTTAAATATAAAACTCCAACCAAAATCACCAATCGTCGCCACAGCAGCGGATAGAAGAACGGAAGACAATAATTCGTGACCTCTACACCAACGGCTACACAAAGGCGTTTATTCGCAGAGCCCTCCGTAAAAGAAAAGACGGGGGAAACGTGACATCAACGGCGCCGCAACGACGCCGTGTGTCGATCCCCTACATTGCGGGCGCCAGCGAAGCAATAGCCCGTATACTAAAAAAGGCAGCGGTCGACATTTCCCACAAGCCATCTACCACCATCGGCAGTTTCATCCCTCGGCCCAAAGACAGCGCATCTGCGGAAAAAGCGCAGGGCGTCGTGTACCGGATCCCGTGAGCCGACTGCCCCGCTTCCTACATTGAGGAAACCAAGAACTTCCATGAAAGAATGCGGCAGAACAAGAATGACCTCCGTCACTTGTGCAACGGACGGACCGAAGTGACAGATCACTGCCAGCATTTTGTCCACCATACCAGTCCCGACGGCGCGGTGATTTTGGAAAAAGAAAGGAACCTTCGCCGGCGGTCCCTCCTCGAATCCTGCTACATTGAGCAGACAGCGGGAAACATCAACCACACCACGGGGGCACTGCCTTCCCTCTACTGCCAGGGCTTGCGACGACTCACAGCAAACAATCACCTCTGGCAAGAAGGCGTTGCACATCTCGGGCCTTCTCACCCCTGAACAAGAAGCCGATCATGCTTCGAAACGCCGCGGTTTCTTAAAATAAATGTTGGCTGGAGTTTTCTCTTTTCTCCAGTTTTCTGTTATCCCAACCAGACAGACTTCTGCCGAATGTTCACTTTTGAAAGAATAGAGATATTTGTGTCGCAGGGCCCAAGCCTAGAGTGTCGAGCTCGTTGCTTCGTTTTGTACTTTCCTTGCATTCCTTGGTGGGTATTAGGAGCTCGAAAGCAAGATACGAGAAACGAGCATGGGAAACGGCCGTGCCATGAAGCTTTTTGCCGTGTGGTTTGGACGAACACAATGACGGCTGAGGGACCACTGAAAGTGCTTCGGCGCGTCGACGCTGACTATGAATGGAAAGGTGTTTGAATAGGAAAGAAAAGAAAAAAAAATACGAAAAAAAAACGTGTTTTGCTTGAGTCGGCAAGGACTGAACTGCAGGCGTGCTGGGAAAATATGGCAGCAATATCTCCCAAAGAGAGTCTAGAATTCGAAGAAGTCATTAAAGTTTAAAAGCTCCTTGAATTGCCGAGAGGTAACAGAATTCTTTGACCACATTACAGCCTGAAGAAATTTGTTTTTGCAAGTGATGAAGCGTTGCGTATGGCATGAATGGTGCGTTTCTACCCCCTTCCTCCTTGAAATCCGGTCGCTACAATTTTCCAGGTACCACGGGGGCAAGCTTTATCTAGCCACTTTAAATAACGAAGCCGCTGTTTAATTGGTAGCGAATGACATGACGAAAGCCGATGGTCTGTGTCGTCACTGCATATTTAACAAAGCTTGAAATTCGGCGAGATGGTGCATAGCTACTGGGGAAATTTTTGAGCGCTGTACAATGCATTCACAAGGCATTCAAAAGCGCCCGTCCTGTCTCTCTCGTACTTGTGAATGTCTTGTTTGGCGCTCGAAAATTTCCCAATTGCCACATTTATTCATGCAAAAACCGAAGCGACATCTAAAGACACAAGCGGTTCATTGCAACAGAGAGCGAAGGGGCGCTCGATGCTCGCGAATCGTGCTGCTTTGTCGTATTTGAATCCACATGGATGATGAAGCTCGAACATTGCACTCATTCTCCGTTGATTAGGTACACAATTGTAGATCAAACTCAATGTGGATCACGATGTCGCTAAATAAAAGTGGCCTGGAGTTGTACATGTGCCAGAACATGCTGCACAGCCCACTTATATGCCTTCGTATATGAGGGCATGGACAGCTTGATAATTTGAAAAATAATTTCTAGGGCTTTACAAGACGCGCCATAAAAGGAGGCTATAAATATTTGTAGCCATAGGTCGGCAAACTAAATGGAGCCCACGCAGACTCACTCAATAAACGTTTTTCGCTAAGCACTCACTAGGACCCAGACTAACCAAAATTCTGCTGAAGCGAACTCACTCGGACTCAGACTCACCAAAATTTTGCTGAAGCGAACTCACTCGGACTCAGACTCATTAATATTTTCTTCAACTGGACTCACTCGGACTCAGACTCACCAAAATTTTGCTGAAGCAGACTCACTCGGACTCAGACTCACGAAATTTCTCTCCAACCAAACTCACTCGTACTCAGACTCACCGGTGTTTTCGTCATCCAGACTCACTCCGACTCAGACTCACTAAACTTTCCCTCAAACGGACTCACTCGGACTCAGCCTCATGAATATTTTCGTCAACCTGACTCACTCGGACTCAGACTCACCAAAATTTTCCTCAAGCGGACTCACTCGGACTCAGACTCACCTAAATATAACTCAGCCGGACTCACTCGGACTCAGACTCACCTCATTATAATTCAGCCGGACTCACTCAGACTCAGACTCACGCCTCAATCTGAGTCTGAGTGAGTCGACTCATAAGTGAGAACACACTAAAGCGGAAAATTTACACAATGCAAATGAAGCAATTCGCTACGCATACAATGCAGGAATAATACTCACGATCATGGTGTTCAATGCGCAGAAGCCCTTCCGTAACATGTAATTCGCCGTGTGCGCAGGGCTCAGGCCATGGGGCTTTTGGATGGCGATGAGGGTACCATCGACGCTCCCGAGCACACCGGGAATCCGCACCAGCCGCGCCAACGCCGCCTTTGTTCGCTCCTTCGCGTCTGTGGTCTCCGGAAACGCCACCCACCGTTTCTACCCGCCAACGACAGTAATGGCGTGTGCCACCTCGTAGATTGTGTCGCTGACGGACGACGGCGACAGGCCGTCGTCCGTCATGAATTCCTCGCTACCGACAGTACGCTGGAACCATCCGCTAACAAAAATCTCAGCGAGCACAACACTTTCCGCTCTGTCGAAATACCGCTGGTGCGCGATGATGGGGTCGAGTTCGCCGCACAACCAACGCACCGTTCGTCTCGAGAAACAAAAGTGACTCCGGAATTCATCCTCGCTCACCTCTTCAAACGCATTTCGCACTTCCAACCACTCTACCTCTTCGAGTAACGCCAACACAACAAGAGACACACCCGTCGCGAGCGCCATTTTTCTCAAAATCAGCTGTTGCGGCAGTCGCAGCCGCCGCACGCTGCCGCTTGTCCACGCGCGAGAACGCGGCGGAACAACCTCGATCACCGTTCGTCTGTAGCAGACGACATGCTCGTTATGACGCGGTATGACGTCACCAGAAAAGAAAATACAAAGAAAAGGTCAAACAACAAAAAAAGAAGGCCGCGCCTCCCAAAGTCACGTGGTTTCTGCCGCTTCAGCCAATCGCGTGCGCCTCGGAGAACGAACACGGCAGAACAGAGATCTTCGATCGCCCCCATGAGCTTGTGCTGAACCAAGGGCATTACACCGTGACCAAGGGCCACTGCCAGCGGCAACACCTAATCGTCGGCACAGGGCTTTTTTCGTGCAAAGCGTCGCAGTTCGTGCACAGCGTCGCATTTTCAGCGCAGCCTAAAAAACACTAGGGTCTTTAGAATTGCGTACTTATGTATTTTCTAATAAAAGAACACACGTCCTGACATTTACATATTAAGGTTGCGCCTCAGGAATGCCTAGTATTTGCTTTTTGATCGAATATATTCACAACTATGAACGCAAACATCAGTTGAAGATGGCTGGGCGTTCAGAAAGTAGTTAAACTTTGGCCGAGTACCTCAATCGGGTTACGGACAGACATACAGACAGCCAGACCAAAATTTTTGCGATGAAGTATCCCAAGAAAGACTATCGCCTTTAAAATACTTTATTTGATGATCCGACAACTTCGCCGTTAGCAGAGCTCACAGCGCTTCGCGCCACGCTGCTTTTCATTCATGACCAAATGCGAAAAAAGGTGGAGAATTTTCTGCGACTCCAAGGCGGCACTGCAGTCTCTACTGTCGCCTTTACGCCGCGGTCCATACGAACAGTTGGCATTTGAGACTGCAGAGATGTTACACCATCTAACCGAGAAGGGACACCGCATTACACTTCAATGGCTACCTAGTCACTGTGGCGTCATGGCCCATACAGAGGACCGCGACCTGTCGATACCTCTTTCGAGGACAGACGCTGCTCGGAAGCCCCGCATGCTCGCTCGCCATTGCACCACATCAAATTGAAATGAGCCACATTTCATGCATGCACGATTGCACTCCCTCGATCCCACATTAAGCCTTAGAATTACATCAAAGCTTCGCCGAGGTGACACAACCATTCTGTCTAGATTATGGCTGGGCGTCGCAAAGCTTCAATTTGGGCTAGTTGGTACGGCATTGTAACGTAGTTGCGCTGAGCGAAATGCACAAACGAGTGACCTGCTCTTCAGCACTCCGATGCACCTTTCCACAACATTGCGCATGGTGGTGTGCTCCTTGTGTAGAGGCATTCGGGGGAGACGCCGCGTGGATGGCCAGGAACCGGTATCATCAGCCACGGCTCCAAAGGATAGCCGGAGTCACCTGTTCTAAAAATATGACAGCCGCGTTCAGGGTTGCAGGTTTGGCAACTTTGCACCAAATTGACCATATTTCATGCTGTTGCGGGGAGGGGGGGGATCCGTCTTGGATACTTTTCATAAAGCTTGGCCATTTTAAATCATGAACCGAAATGTGTGTAGCTCATAACATGTAGCAATTTAGATTTGCCATTTCAGCCAAGCCACTTCAAACCTTTTTCAAGCTTGTCCATTTGCATCGCGAATCAACAACACTTTCGATTCAACCAAATGATCAAAAAGTTTCAATGTCGGCAGCTTCAGCTACAACGGGAGTTGCAGGATTTACAAGTGGAGCCTGCAAGTATGTGAAACCATTCGCACTATCTGGACGAAGATATAACACTACAAAGAAATGTCCCACATGAACCATGTGGTGCATCTTGCAGATAGAGCAGTTAAGCAGCTTCTCCAGCTGATTTGAAACGCAGGGGCCCAGAGAGTTTTCTTATCGATAGCCTTCTTGAAAAGAGGCCTCAGAAAAAAGAATAGTGGTCTGCTGGTCTTGGTTCTACAGATACAGTTGTGACTGCGTCTGAGGAAATTAACGGTTCCAGCTTTGATATCTTCCAGAAATAGCCAAAATTAACACAAACATAACACTGCTAATCTGCAGCTGCGATTTGAATTGTGTGATAGTGTTCAAGTATGTCTTGTTCTTGCGATTTCAGCCTAATTATCAAAATTATCTATATCTGGTGACGTCTTAGCCGTAGGCTTTCGAACTTGCGGTAACACAACACTGCAACTTAGGCATCTTTCCAGCTCCAAATTTGGCACTCGACTTAGACAAAGAACATGTTTTTTCATTTCGAGGCTGAGCCTCGAGGACTGTTGCTGGGGGCCTTATTTTGCAGACCACTTATTGCAGAATGCAAGTTCAAACCGTAATTTGCTGTGAACATGACAACCGAGAGCACTCTACATCCAAAGAGCTCTGCACTCATCAGCATTAAAAGTCGGATATTTGACGAGCTGCTTTCGCAATTTCTTAGGAGTAAGTATGACAGCAACTCAGGAATACTAACTGCTAGTAGTTAATTATTACGCAACACACAATTGCGAAACTCACTGCAATGCGTAGTTCAATCAAAACAACTGTTATTTTGAGCACACTCGTGCAGTACACATTGTCACAAATTTTATTTCGAGTCTTGTCAAGAGAAGCTTCACAAGGCACGTTACGAAATTTCCACTTTAGGGGACAGCACAAGAGCCTGTGTTATCTTGCACAAAATGGTTGCTAAAGTCCTCAATTTATACTTATACTTGCGGAATTCTGATTTGCAAGTGCTCGTGTTGCGTTTATTTACATTTTTTGCCAAAATGCTTTAAGTAAGTAAGAATGTTGCAGTACTCAACTGCCCTTGGCATGAGGGGCTAGTTTTCCCAATTATTTTGATTAATTTTTTTCGGTTTAGACCTCGCAGCTTTGGCCGAGCTCTCTGCTCTTGATTATGACACGGCGCAATGAAAAGACATGAAACACTGACAATGAAGAAGACATAAAGATAAGTGTCGGATCTTGCATTATTCATTGTCAGTGTTTTATGTCTTCTTGTTGCGACGTTTCATTACCATGAACCCTCACCAGTTCATCCAACTGTCAGTTCTCTGCACTTCTTAGTGGCGCTCATTTTCATCACTTAACAAGTACATATTCACCAGGCTGAAGTTGTGAGGCGAGGCGCTTCCGCAGTGGGTTGTGCCTGCACACCCAGGAGTCATGGCATGACCCCGGAAAACGGGGTTCGATGACCAGTATGCGGAGGTCTGCGTCGCACACCTGCAATGAAAAGTAGTATGAAATGGTGAAACAGATATGCTTCAAGCTATTCCATCTACCCATCTTTCATGAACATGTAATGCGCATGCACGTTGGGGAATGTTGCACACTGTTGAATTGATAAATAACACTGAGCCTAAGCAAGCGTGGTCGTGAAATGGTCCTAAACATTTTCGTGTTCTATGTACCTTCACAGTCATCATTGATCAACTTTCAGGGGGCGGCCCCAGTACTTTTGCTCTGGGGACAGCACCCACGACCAGCGAGTTCGTCCAGGGGGGAGGATAGGAAGGCGGGTAACTCATGCTTTATCTTTTAGCTATGTTTCATCTTGGGGGGGGGGGGCAGGCGAAAATTCTGGGGGAGCTCTAGCACCCCCATACCCCCCGCTGGCACCGCCCCTGCTCGCACTGCAATCGTTTCTGTACTTCAGCAATTCCATCTACCCAACTCTCATAAACATGTAATGCGCATGCACGTTGGGGAATGTTGCACACTGTTGAATTGATAAATAAACTGAGCCTAAGCAAGCGTGGTCGTGAAATGGTCCTAAACATTTTCGTGTTCTAGGTACCTTCACAGTCATCATTGATCAACTTTCAGGGGGCGGCCCCAGTACTTTTGCTCTGGGGACAGCACCCACGACCAGCGAGTTCGTCCAGGGGGAGGATAGGAAGGCGGGTAACTCATGCATTATCTTTTAGCTGTGTTTCATCTTGGGGGGGGGGGGGGGCAGGCGAAAATTCCTCTAGCACCCCCATACCCCCCGCTGGCACCGCCCCTGCTCGCACTGCAATCGTTTCTGTACTTCAGCAATTCCATCTACCCAACTCTCATAAACATGTAATGCGCATGCACGTTGGGGAATGTTGCACACAGTTGAATTGATAAATACCACTGAGCCTAAGCAAGCGTGGTCGTGAAATGGTCCTAAACATTTTCGTGTTCTATGTACCTTCGCAGTCATCATTAATCAACTTTCCTTTCACCATGGCATTTACTCCTGTTAGCGTTACTTTCTCAAGGCCGAGCTTCGAGACTGACAACATGCATTTTGCTCGGTACTTTCATTTCTAGACATTGCACCCATCATTGCCGAGCACACATTAAGCTTCAACGAGCCCGTATTCAGTACCCCGGACGCTAAAGGATGCCCCTCGCATTCAGGGGGCGGCGCCAGTATTTTTGCTCTGGGGACAGCACCCACGACCAGCGAGTTCGTCCAGGGGGGAGGGTAAGTGAAGGCGGGTAACTCATGCGTTATCTTTTAGCTATGTTTCATCTTGGCAGGGGGGGGGGGGCAGGCGAAAATTCTGGGAGACCTCCTAGCACCCCCATACCCCCCGCTGGCACCGCCCCTGCTCGCACTGCAATCGTTTCTGTACTTCAGCGGGAACAGGCACAGTAAAATGAAAAAAAAATAATATTTCCACGACAGCCAGTTACATATGGCGAGCACTGTAAAAGAACTTGTTGTTGGGCTAGTTAGTAGATCATTTATAGAAACTTAATTAGAGCGCAAACACACGACACACTCACGCACACACACACCCAGGCATCGAACACCCAAGCAAGCTGCACGCTCGCGCTGCAAAACATAGTTCTAGATATAATTGCCTCACAATTGACGGGGTCGACATGTTTGCGCTTGTTTGACACGTGTTGCATCATATCTATGCGTGATATATTTATTCTTTATTGCATTGACGTCGTATCACTTTAATTGCGGTATCAGTAACCACCGGTAGCTGCGGTTGCAAATGAACATGACAGCGCCCATGAAGACGCGACCACCCGCTTCAATCCGAACTTGCGCTTGCTATTCGCCTACTGAGCTGGCAGCAACAAATAAATGATAGAATGAGCATTTGCTTTGTGCCATCTCACGCTGAGCACGAAGCATCGGGTACATTTTCTAGTTATTTGCGAAATGAGCCGTTCGTTTATCCTCGCCTGCTAAGCCTAACATGTCGAGAATTTGATAATGCCTATTGGAATTAGCACCATATAGTCACGAATACATCGCTGTCTGATGTTACCTGATCCTCACCAGCGGCTTTGCCTCTTTGCATTCCCTTTAGGGCTTTCTTTACTTCTGTCAATACTGGTGGGATGTCAGATTCCTCTGGGCTATTATTGCTTCTTGCATTATCATCCTGACTGTCTCGGCTGCTGTACAGATCTCTGTAGAACTGTTCCGCTACCTCAACTATTCTATCCATATTGGTTGTGATCTTACCGGTACTTACCTACGGTGCAGAAACCTGGAGACTTACAAAGAGGGTTCAACTTAAACTGAGGACGACGCAGCAAGCGATGGAAAGGAAAATGATAGGTGTAACCTCAAGACAGAGAAAGAGAGCAGAGTGGGTCAGGGAACAAACGGGGGTGAAGAATATCATAGTTGAAATCAAGAAGAAATGGATATGGGCCGGGCACGTAGCACGTCGGCAGGATAACCGCTGGTCATTAAGGGTAACTGAATGGATTCCAAGAGATGGCAAACGCGTGAGGGGGAGACAGAAAATTAGGTGGGTAGATGAGATTAAGAAGTTTGCAGGTATAACGTGGCAGCAGAAAGCACAGGACCGGGTTGATTGGCAAAACATGGGAGAGGCCTTTGCCATGCAGTGGGCGTAGACAGGCTGATGATGATGATGACATCGCTGTCGAAGCATCAGCACATTAACCTAAAATAAATACAAGCCTCAGCTTGTAACTTAACGGGGCACACGGCGCACAATGACGACTTGATTCGAAGCGGAGGGTACCAGCCGCGATGGGTGCAGCCATTTTTTTTTTCGGTGATGCTATCTGTCCGCTTTACCCGCCCTTCGAGTGCGAGCACACGCCAGGCAGGCGCCGAGCCAATGGCCGAGCAGACGACGCGACGCGGAATTAATACATGTGGAGGGGCTAAACACCCTTCCTATTGGCTAAGGGGCCCTGTAGCCTTCACAGTTCTGAAACGAACTTCTGAAACGGAGTATAGTCATCTTTAGGAAACTCTATGACTGGCGGTACGCAGATCTCGGAGGAGCTTCAGCGTGTTTTCTATCACGCAACGCTCCTAGATTTTCTTTCAATTGGAAAATTCCCCTTGAGACGCGCACGAAAAACTGGCCCCTTTCTGTTGCCACTCGTGATGCGGGACGAAAAAAAAAGAACGCCTGAAATACCTTGGGTCAGACGCCACCACGTGGCAGGCGACGCAGAGGGGTCACTGCACGCGCTGCAGTCTAAAAGATAGACAAATGTCAATACTCTGTTTCAGTAGTTGCGTGCAGCACTGCGGAAGCTACAGTCCTCAACCAATCAAGAGGGCGAACACGTCTAAATGTAGCCTTCCGCGCCCTATCGTCTGGAAGCGGCGACCGCTGCTAACGGCGAGCTTGCGCACCGTCGGGATTTCCTTCTTTTTACAGAAATTGCACAGGACTCTACAAAACACCCAGGTCGAAGCCGTCCATCAGCTTTTGTTTATCGCGGCCCCTGCCATCGCCAAACAGCGTCTTGAGTGACAGTTACATCGGTGAGCCGCGTCGGCTGCTTTCGGCTTTCCGTGTCGTCTACGTCTGCTGCGGGACGCCTCGAGCTGCTTCCTTCTTGCTCCGCGTTTTTCACTCTACATGTGCGGATGTCTCCCGCGTCGTTGCCAGGCATAGTTCCAGCCGTCAATAGAGCTGCTCATCTCTAAAGAGAAGTAGTTCGGTGTGCGCGCCTGAGTAATAATGCAACCTGCTCCTGCGCTCATGCATACACTACCACGCTGCGCTTCAGCAACGCGGGAGGCAGAGGTTCGTAGCTTGAGCCGCGAGCACGCGCAGGCATTTTACGTCCTGCTGGTCTCTGTCTCACTCCATCAAGGCACGACATTCGCCCGTCGACATCGCTGCCTTGCGGCCGCGCTCACTGCAGCAGTTTCATTAGTCGTTGCTATCGCACCCGAAGTAGCCGTCGGCGAAACAACGTTGGTGCATGTGGAAGATGCGCTACTCCGACAAAAAGCCGTGACATGCTAACACCAAGCTAAAGGCAAAGAACATAGCTACATCGGCGACTCTCCGATGCTAGCGCGGCCAATGTTTCTCACTGCTATCGAGACCCAGTTAAAGCATGGTCTCCGAGATTGTGCGCCGGCGTGCAATCTCTGACGCCTGCTTTAACTGCGTCGTCGACTAATCGTTCGCTATCGGGCAGTAAGTGTCATGCCGCATTTCTTCTCTTAGATTGGACGTTAATTTAGTTTTTACGGCTGTCAATAGGGTAGGCAAGATATGTGCTGCCGTACAGAGAAAGAATGAGCGGGCGATTGACAAGAAGCGGACGCACATTTGTTTCTCAAACATATCAAGTAAATATACTGACTGCCGTACGAGTATAGCGTATAAGATTACGTTTAGCTGCGACCGCTTCTGTGAGAGGCAGATGGGTCGCTGTGTAACCAGAGATTAATTTAACATAAGAGATCGCTACACGGAGGCTCAGCATCTAATCTGTCTTTACATTGTCGAGTGTGTAAGCGCACGCCAAAATTCGATGAATGCGCAATTGGTACCGGCACAGGAATGAAAAAGGGCATTCAATGGTTGAGACCTGGAACATCGGTATTAATGGCAGCGCGTACGTGAGCCAGCCTTTGATTAACTTTCATAAAGAAGAAACCAAGTGTCTGAAGAGTAATATTTGACGAAGGCCACCATGCTTGCCGGATTGATAAGTCCGCCTCTTGCCTGGTCTTGCGCAGATAACCTTTTGTGTCTATCTTTCTGCCACTCGGCGCCTTTTGCAGTTGTTAGTCGGCATTCAAGGTGTCTTGATATCTGTATATTGTTGTTCATGTTTGCACACCCTGTCTCTTTAACATGAATACCTACCAACTAGTTCAGCTCTCTGTCACTCTTCGCTCTTCATTTGCTGCACAGAGCGGAGAAAACTTCCTATAAGTATAAACGTTTTTCCCAGGGGGGATGGGGATGTATTTTGCGCAGTTCAGTTGCACTGACAGAGGTGCAGGTGGGCGCATCCTTCATGTAAGACAATGTTTACTGAGTTACAATTAAACAATATTACGGATCAGAACAAAGCAGCATGGTGGATATCACTGCCAGTATTACTGATGTATACATTTCTTCTGCTTTCATATCCAGGAGAGCGGGCCGATCTATACCAATATATGCTTTATAACAGTGAAGATTACGGCTGCTCTGTTATGAGGTATGAGAAAGTAACAGACCCAGGTAAGCATTCTGATTGACATCACAATACACTTCTCTGAAATACACACGGTGGCGAGGTCGAATTTAGTTGGGCGTCCGTGCTCGAAACAGCATTACATACTTGAATATCCTTGTTCTGCACTGCAAGGAAAATCCAGCTAGGCACGCTGCTAATGAACGTCTGTGTTTTAGATTACGCAATAACTGAAAAGTGATCGAATTACGTATTCATGGAGTTGTATTTCCTATATGATTCTATCCAAGCCTCTCAATGGCCATGTACTCGTCAGATTGATAGCTTGTACTTAAGATCAAATACTAAGACAATGAATTGCCTTGCTAAACCAATGAAAAGCGCGGAGGCAAATATTGCGTTTTATATGCGTTGTATAATACCGTATTTACACGTTTGTAGGTCCACCCATTTTACCTAAATTTGAAATCTGAAGTTTGGGGGGTTGATTTACAATGAAAACCGAAACGAGTAAGGGTGGTGTAAATGCCATAGAACAGCCAGCGAAACCTCCATGAAAGCATCGTTAAAACTTCTTTTTCTAGCGGTTCACAGGAAACACTCTCGTTTATGTCTTTATTATAAGATGCACTATCTTAATTCACATCTGCTTTTACTGTTGATTCACGCCGCACCTTTCATATCAGCGCGTCTAGGCCATCGTAAGAAGGTTCAGGTACACATGAGTAATACCATTACCCATTCAATGTCATTAATGCCGAAGACGGCTAGAGAATGGAATCAGCTTCCTGGGTCTATGACAGACAATCATGACCGCATACATTTTAAAAATGCCTTGTTAACTACTTAGTCACCTAGATTTAGCCAGTGTGAAATGTTATCTCTTTGTTGTGCTACTGCGAGTTGCCTTATACATTTCCTGTGTGCATTAATGCACTCATGTGCTTATTCGGTTATTACGTACAACTGCGGTTATGTACTACTGTAATAGGTTTTGTACTGCTATGTCGTGTAATCCTTCTGAAGCTTTATCATATTTTTTGCTTATTTGTAGACTCATACGTGCATGTATGATAGCTCTCGCCTCCGTAATGTAATCCGTACCGTGAGAGTAAAGCGAAATAAAAAAATTAAATGAGAATTCAGGGACGATGTGGCGTAGTTGCAACATAAGGTTTCCTTTGCAGCTCTACCTTCAGCACACCGCATAATCTTGCTTATAACCCCTTCTCAGCACCGATTCGTGGAAAAATTTTTTTAACGGGGCACCTACGCATTAGTGGTGCGAAGACTTAGGAAACCAAGAAGCTCATGGCCTTCCCTTCTCTTTTGCTACCTCCTCGCTATCACTTCGCTTTACCACCCCTGGTATATTATACTATATATGGCTATGCTATGCTTTCCCCACGGTGGAAGAATAAGAGAGTTGTATTACATGGCCTTAAAACGCGGTAGACGATTCATTCGGGTTTCGCACTTTGTGCGATAGATGGCGCGCTATGTTGCGGGCCTGGCGTCTAGGTCTCGCCAGCTTGCTGTATGGGTATAAAGACACCATAGCTGAGCCATTATATTGTTACGGGAAAGACAGACTCCGGAGACAGAGACTTGAGGGAATACGCGTATATATATTTACAGCTGGTTAGGCGAGCGCTGCCAATCGAAGAGCTCGCGCCAGTCTATCCTTTGTCGTCCTTCTCTTCGCCTTGTTGATGTTGATGCCACTGGTACGTAGCATGACCCCCCGGCGGCGGAAGCACCGTCCCGGAGCTTTAGAGGTCGTTTTCAGAAGCAGTGTTGTAGGGCTTGAGCCGTGAGACGTGAACATCACTCGACGGAAGAACAGATGCCGATGGACAGATGGGCGCAATCTCATAGGTGACGGGTGTTACTTGCCGCAGTACATGGTAAGGTCCCATGTAAGGAGACAGGAGTTTTTCAGACAGGCCAACCTGACGATGAGGGGGACCAGAGTAGCACGAGGGTTCCGGGGACGAAATGTGCGTCTCGATGTGAGGCATTGTATCGTCGTCGTTGGTTGCTCTGCGACGCCGTAAAGCGTGCGCGCGCGAGCTGACGGGCATGGTCGGCGCGCGCGATAGCGTCGCGCCGACCATGCCCGTCAGCTCGCGCGTATGGGCTGTGATGATTGTGTCCAGCGGTAAAGTCGGCTCTCTTCCGTACAACAGATAGAAGGGTGAAAAGCCTGCTGTGTCGTGACGCGATGAATTGTACGCGAAAGTTGCGAAGGGTAGGGCAAGATCCCAGTCTCGGTGGTCCGGCGACACATACATAGCGAGCATCTCCGTAAGAGTACGATTAAAGCGTTCCGTGAGGCCGTTGGTTTGAGGGCGGTAAGCAATGGTCAGTTCGTGCTGCGTGGAACAGGAACTAAGGATGTCGGCGATGACATGAGAGAGAAATGTACGGCCACGGTCCGTGAGCAGCTGTCTTGGGGCACTGTGAACCAATATAACGTCCCGTAACAGGAAGTCAGCAACGCCAGTTGCGCAACTCGTCGGTAGAGCTCGCGTAATAGCGTAGCGTGTAGCGTAATCAGTAGCCACGGCTATCCACTTGTTTCCCAATGTTGATGTGGGGAAAGGACCAAGCAGGTCTAACCCAATGCGGTAAAATGGTTCCGTGGGTATGTCGATGGGTTGAAGATGGCCAGCCGGTAGCAGGGATGGTGTTTTGCGACGCTGACATAACTCAAACGTGGCGACGTATCGGCGTACCGAGCGAGCAAGACCTGGCCAGTATAAACGGCGCCGCACGCGCTCGTACGTGCGAGATACGCCAAGGTGTCCAGCAGTGGGCGCGTCGTGAAGTTCAGCGAGGACACTGCGCCGTAAATGTTTAGGCGCGACAATGAGAAGGTCAGGCCCGTCATGTCGGAAATTGCGGCGCTTTAGGACGCCCCCTTGAAAGACAAAGTGACGGACGGAAGCGTCGGTTGGGGAAGATTCCGTACGGCTGATGATGTCAAGCAGCAGTGGATCCCGCTTCTGTTCCTCCCCAATGTGAAGGAAGTCGGATACTGACAGGATAGAGTGCTCCGTGGTCGCGTCGGTGTCATCAGAATCGTCGACAGGGTAACGGGAGAGGCAATCAGCATCACGGTGCAGGCGGCCAGATTTGTAGACAACCGAGTAGGAAAATTCTTGCAGGCGCAAAGTCCAGCGACCAAGGCGCCCTGAGGGATCTTTAAGAGAGTTCAGCCAGCAGAGCGCGTGGTGGTCGGTAACTACCGAAAATGGGCGTCCGTATAGGTAAGGCCTGAATTTCACCACCGCCCAAACGAGGGCTAAGCACTCACGCTCTGTGATTGAGTAATTGCGTTCAGGGGCAGATAGGAGGCGGCTGGCGTATGCGATAACGCACTCATAGCCACGTTGTTGTTGAGCTAGTACTGCACCGATGCCATGTCCACTTGCATCTGTACGGATCTCCGTAGGGGCCGCTGGGTCAAAGTATGCCAGAATCGGAGGAGTAGTGAGGAGCGCGATGAGATTCGAGAACGCAGAAGCCTCTTCTGAGCCCCATGAAAACGGGACGTCTTGCTTGAGGAGCTGCGTAAGAGGTCTCGCTATGTCCGCAAATTTTTTCAGGAAGCGTCGGAAGTACGAACATAGTCCGATAAAGCTGCGTACATCCTTTGCAGATCGTGGCACAGGAAAGATTTTGACTGCGCTGATTTTTGCCGGTCTGGTTGTACACCGTTAGCGTCCACTAAATGGTCAAGTACTGTGATTTGGTGGCGGCCAAAGTGACATTTGGACGAGTTCAGCTGCAGGCCAGCGCGACGGAAGATGTCTAAGACTGCTGATAGGCGCTCTATGTGGGTTTCAAATGTTGGTGAAAAAACGACGACGTCGTCCAAGTAGCACAAACAGGTGGACCATTTAAAGCCTCTGAGCAGGGAGTCCATCATTCGTTCGAAGGTCGCTGGAGCGTTACAAAGACCGAAGGGCATGACCTTGAATTGATATAGGCCATCGGGGGTGATGAATGCCGTCTTTTCGCGATCCATTTCATCCACCTCAATCTGCCAGTACCCGGAACGGAGGTCTATGGAGGAGAAATAGCGGGCACCATAAAGGCAATCAAGGGCATCATCTATCCGTGGCAGAGGGTACACGTCTTTTTTGGTAATTTTGTTTAGGTGTCGATAATCGACACAGAAACGCCATGTGCCGTCCTTCTTGCGGACTAGCACGACAGGAGATGCCCAAGGACTGCTGGATGGCTCAATGATGTGCTTGGCGAGCATTTTATCAACCTCACTTTGGATAATCTGACGCTCAGTCGCCGACACGCGATAAGGACGCCTATGAATAGGAGGCTCATCACCAGTGTTTATACGATGGGTCACACCAGTAGCTTTCCCCAATGGACGGCCGCTGAGGTCAAAAATGTCGATGTAGGACAGCAGAACCCGGTGGAGCTGGTCAGCCTGCTGCGGTGTTAAATTAGAAGCAATCATTGACCTAATTGCGCTATCAGGGCGAGTATTGGATTGGGGCTGGGTATACTGGTCGGAAGGAGCGGCCACCGTTAAAGCATCCACTGTGTTGTCTTCTAAGGTAGAGATTAGTGCCAAAGCGATACCTTGCGGCAGCACTTGAGGTGTCCAACGAAAATTGACGACTGGAAGGCACGTGGAGTTCCTTGCGACAGACAGAACGGTGTGTGGTAACGTAATGCCGCGGCTGATGAGGACATCGGTGATAGGAGTGAGTACATAGTCGCCGTCCGGAACTTGTGGTGATAATACGAACTCGACGTAGCTCAGTGTTTGGGGTGGAAGGCGAGCATATCCGGCAGTGCAGAGGCCATTCGGCCGTGGTTCAGCAGGGTCTGTTATGGGAAAGTGGAGACGGAGCGTACTGGCCCAACAGTCAATGAGGGCAGAATGTGCGGACAGGAAGTCGATGCCTAGGATTACGTCGCGGGGGCATTTTTCAAGGACGGCGAATAGAACAACTCTGTGGCGATCAGCGATGCTTACATGAGCGGAGCACATTCCAACAACAGATGCTGTTCCGCCGTCGGCAACACGGACGAACTTAGTCGTCGCAGGCGTGAGAACTTTCTTGAGCTTGCGATGAAAATCAGCCCCAGTGTCGACAAGAGCAGTCACATGCACACCGTCGATTTGTACGTCGATAAGGTTCTGTTTCGTCGGTATGGTCAATAGAGGATTTTCAGTCGGTCCAATTGATGCAGCGCCACCTCCAGGGGCTGCAACATTTAGTTTTCCGTCGGGGAACGTCGTGGGAAGGCGGGGACGGTGATCGGCGGGGCTGGTGAGAAGGAGGTTGGCGACGTTGAGGTGATGGAGAGCGGGAGTAGCGGGGCTCACTCACAGGTTCCTGATGGACAAGATGGTCGGGCTGGTCTCAGGACGATAAACGGGTCGAGCATTAAAGGAGCGCTGGAACGTTTGTGCAGTAGGACCCCAACGACTTCTGCAAAGGCGAGAAATGTGCCCAATACGGTGACAAGAGAAGCATATGGGCTTGTCATCATGTGTTCGCCATGCGGACGGATTGCGGAACGTTGATGGAGGGCCAGACGGGAATGGACGAGCAGTCGTGAATTGTGGCGGGTAGTCGGTATGGGAAGGCGTCGAAATGGAGCAGATACCCATGCTGGCGATTTCCTGTCGTACGACTGCTTGAATCAAGGGCAAGGGAATTGAAGGAGGTGAGTCAGGGGACGTTGGAGCCACTGTAGCAGGGGCTGCCGCTTCAAGTTCACGCCGAACAAGTCGTGTTAAGTTGTCACAGGCGGCTGGCGGACGAAATTTGTCGAGGCAAGATGACGTTGCTGCTGTATTCGGAAGGCGCTGGAACTGATGTGAGATGCGCCTGCTTTTAGCTTGTTCCAGGCGGCGACATTCCTGAATGATCGAGTCCACCGAAGAAACGTTACCGAACACCAGCAAGTTAAACGCGTCATCGGCAATACCCTTGAGGATGTGCGCAACATTCTCTGGCTCGGTCATGGTTTCGTCTACTTTGCGGCAGAGGGCTAAGACATTCTGAATGTAGCTGACGTAGGACTCGGTGGAAGTTTGCGCGCGAGTTGCCAATTCATTCTTTGCGGCTTGTCGACGACCGAAAAAGTTTCCAAAAAGCTCACGGATCTTGTCCTTGAAGCTGTCCCAGCTTGTAATATCATGCTCGTGGGTGTCAAACCAAACACGAGGGGTTCCGTCAAGGTAGAATATGACATTCGCGAGCACGAGTGTGGGGTCCCACCTGTAACTGGCGCTGACGCGTTCGTACAGGCGCAGCCATTGGTCAACGTCGCAACCTTCGACGCCCGAGAACACGCCAGGGTCCTTCAAAACAGGAAGCGTGACGAAAGTTGCGGCGGCCGGTGGGTTGGCAGGCAGGGAGGGAGGCGTGGCAACCGGAGTGGATGGAGTCGAGTCCTGCGAGGTCATCTTGAAATCCGCGAGCGAGCGCCCGCTGCGTAGTTCCGTGGCGAGGACGGGGATCGCACAGTTCCACCAAATATGGTACGGGAAAGACAGACTCCGGAGACACAGACTTGAAGGAATACGCGTATATATATTTACAGCTGGTTAGGCGAGCGCTGCCAATCGAAGAGCTCGCGCCAGTCTATCCTTTGTCGTCCTTCTCTTCGCCTTGTTGATGTTGATGCCACTGGTACGTAGCAATATATATATATATATATATATATTGTCACGAGTAAAGAGATAACAGAGACAACGCCCGTACTCCAGGCCGGCTGTTCTTATTCTCCACCTCGTCTTCCTCTGCTTCGCCCCAGCTGCCCGCGCGCCCGAACATCCGTGTCTTTCTTTGTCATAACACTCGGCCATGACTGAATAGCACGCGGAGCTACCGACAGTGTTTCTGGTGGGCGGCTCTGGCTGCATCGCAGTGGTCGGTATAAGCCACGCTGCGACTGGGCTGGTGGATCTGCGATAAGTGGGTCTGGTGGGCGACCCTGGCTAACTCTGAGTGGTCGGTTCCAACCACACTGCAACTTGGTTTGCTGATCTGGCAGAAGTGTCTCGGTGGGGCGACACTGGTTGTGACGCAGTGGTCGTCGCACGCTTAGAAGATACCTATGCGTCCGTGCGCGGACAGACTGCGGAACGTGGTCACCATCATGATGCGACGCTGTTGCATCTTGCTTGCTGTCCTGCTGCACTGCCAGGTACTCTGGCGGACGAGACTGGCTGTGTCGACGTGGTCGTTGCCGGTTATCGTGAAGACTATCCCTTCGTAGCTAGAGAGACATGGCAGAATGCAGTACTGCGACTGCTCTCATTGAGCGCGGATGTCTGCGCTGTTCGGGGCGCGTCGAGGTGCGACGGGTTGTCCCACTAGACATCTGCGACATCGCTGTGCCGAGTTCACATGCTGGCTTGTGAGGAAAGTTGTGTTCTTGCGGTATTGCTGAAGTTGTACAGGTGCTCGAGGTGATGGTTCTTGCCAACGAGTCACGTTCAATCGAGCCGACCTGGCCAAAAGCCTTGTCATCAGGTGCAACCGTGAGCTGCACAGGCAGGTCGTCGATGACATTGTCCTCGGGGGCGATCGGCACTTGAGATTCCTTTAGGTAGACGGCACTTGGCAAGTGGCGAGCGTTCGCACACTCGGCCAATGACTGCGCTGATGGCCGGGGATGATGTGGCTCCTGATTGTGGGCCAAACCGGCAGTGGTGACTTGTGCTTCGTCTCCGCCTGGTAGCGAGGGAGCTGACGTCGTCACATAGAAGGCCGACGCGTCTAAGCACTCTAGCGCTGACCAGCTTGGAGGCGGCATCGCCAACTGCTGAGGCTCGAGGGTAGTCTTGTCTGTAGTCGGGCTAAAGGACTGCGATGAGACATCGAGCTGAGACATAGGAGCGGGCACGTTGGTAAAGGGCACAGCTACACCCTGCCCCTCCCTATCTCGTTCCACAAGAGAAGGCAGGGTGGTAGATGACCGAGGTGCACTGTTGAGGTGGTAAGGCCCACATCTCCGATCCGCGGTAGCAAATGGGTCGGCAGGAAGGAGGTCGCAAGTGTCGGAAAGGGGCGAAAGAGACTTGTCAATTTCGCACACCATTCGGACCAGGATTGTTGTTTGATGCCTTCGTATCCGTGCCATGCCTTGGCCGCACCGCCAAGGCGATCGATGGCAAATAGCCATTTTCTGTCTTCCGGCCAGGCAAGGAGTGTGCCGAGTGCGTTGACGGTCTCAATCCACCCGAAGACGTCGTCTTGGAAGCCATGGAACTCCGGTACTGCCCAAATAGCTGCCGATGATGGTGATGCAGCAGACGAGAACCCAGAGTTCAGCGGCGAAAAACGGTCGAGACATTCTGCCAGTTGTTTGAGGAAATGGAAGAGCTCCGATTCGCTGTAGAGTGAAAGTCCCAATGAGCCAGGAGTTGCGGCCGCGGAGTATGCGGTGCTCGCAGCACTCACGGCGGCGTGATCCATGGCCAAGGAAGCGTGGACGGCGTCCTTTGGCGGCTCAGATGGTGGCAGAGTCTCGGTCATGAGATACTCGCCATGAGAACAAGGAGCGACCTCATCAGGCGAGAGGAGCCCGTCCACATCGTCGGCGCGAAGTAGCACGCCGCCGGTCAAGTAGTTCCTCGAAAGCACAATGGAGGCCTGGACGCCGTCCATTTGTGGTGGAATGGATACTTGCGGCGGTGGTCGACTGGCGGGCTCCATCACTGAGGAAGCGTGACGGCGTTCCTCGGGAAGACGCGTTGTCTCAAGCAAGCAGTTGGGGTTTGCCAAAGGCATCCTGTCGACTGCGCCATTGTCACGAGTAAAGAGAGAACAGAGACAACGCCCGTACTCCAGGCCGGCTGTTCTTATTCTCCACCTCGTCTTCCTCTGTGGTGTTGCCTGTGTGGTCTAGGCCAGTCAACCTGGGAATGAACTTTCTTCGTGAATCCGGCGCAGTCATTGACATCCGTGAATTACTTCTGTCATTCGAGGACCCTTTTTTGTGCTAAAACGGAAAATACCGACTTTCGGAACATCGCGTTACGTGATGCCGGTGATTCTGTGACTCTGCCCCCCTGGAAGCAGCCTCTTGGTAACTGTGCCATTGGGACAGGGCGTATACAAGCTGTAATTGCGGCGGCAAATTTGTCTTCCTTCTTCCGCGACGAACATGCGTTGCCCGAGGAATCATTCAGCCTAGCGACAGGCTCACCTGCTGGTCACAAACTTCTGCAAGGAATATCTTCACCTTACAGTAATACGCGTGACCTAGGCCGATTTCTGGCGTTCTGTGCGTACTATAGGCGCTTCGTCAATAATTTTTGAAAAATCGCTGAGACCGTTTGTCAACTTACAAAAATCGACGTCCCGTTTTTGGGGGGTCATGGTCAGGGCCATGCCTTCGACAACATCCCACACGATATCCAGGCCCCACGTGCACTAGATCATTTTGACGAAAATGCTGACACGGAGTTACAAACAGATGGCAGGGACGTCGGACAACGAGCAGTATTGGTTCAGTGGCATAATGGTGGAGAGCGTGTAATTGCCTATGCGAGCATAACGTTATTACCTGCTGAGAAAAAACATTTTGAAGCAGAAAAAGAATGCCTACCTGTCGTCTGCGTCATAACAAAGTTTCGGCCATACTTGTAGGGCCACCCAATCAGGGTAGTTAGCGACCACCGTTATGTTTCATTCAGCAATCTCAAAGGTGTAAGGTCGTCTAGCAAAATGGGCTACAAAAGTTCGATATCTCCATCGTACAGATGTCTAGGGCGGAAACACACTGACGCTGATTGTCTTTCACATGCGCCAGTTTGAAATTACAACACTGGTCTTGAAGAAGATGACACTTTTTTTTTCTGCAGCCAACTTTGCTCAGCAACAGTGCTTTGACTCAAAGCTCAGCCCGCTCATTGACTATCTGGAAAGGCGCAAATCTACCCTCCTCGAAGTTTCTCATGCTCGCTAGCCTGCTTTTGTTTCCGAAATGGAGTCCTTTATAGGAACTTTTACCATACGCAAGTTACGTACCTTCTAGTTGCTCCAGGACAGCTTCGTGTCGACATTTTATGTGCTTCTCACGACGAACCATCGTCCGCACACCTTGGCTATACGCGCACGTTGCAATGAATACGCCGCTCCTTCTACTAGCCCCGTCTTGCGAAGACGGTGAAGCACTAAGTTCGCACATTCCACAACTGGGAACGACGTAATACTCCATCTTTATGGTGAGCCGGACTCCTTCCACCAATACGCACGCTGTAGACGCTTTTTTATCAGATTCGCATGAATTTTCTGGGATTATTGCCCACGTGTTCGCATAGAAATCAGTGGATTGCGGTTGCTACTCACTACATGACACGATACTGTGAAGCAAAGTCACTTCTAAAAGGTACCGCAGCAGACGTCGCTCATTTTTTTGTTGACAGCATCGTCATCCGTCACGGAGCGCCAGCTGTAGTTATCACTTATTGTGGGACAGCTTTGACCGCCCAGATGCTGCAGGCAGTCTTGAGGTTAAGTGGCACTGAAGATCTCACAACAACGTGTTACCACCTAGAGCACTGCACGGGCCGGGATTTTCGGCCCGGGCCCGGCCCGGGCCCGGAAGTTGTTTAATCTTACCCGCCCGAGCCCGGCCCGGTGATTCAAAGCGAGACCCGGGCCCGGCCCGTACCCGAGGAAAAAATTCGCCTACCCGGCCCGGCCCGGCCCGACCGCAGATCGGGCCCGACCGAGGCCCGAGCCAATAATCTAGGTGGTGTCGCCCGAACGCGAAATAGACAAGGTGTTTTAAAGGCATATATCTACACTTTTGTGACGCATGCTTCGCTAACAACTATACTTTAACCTATGGTAATTTCTTGTAAAAAGGGGCTCACGGTGGAAACAGCTGAGCTGATATACTGGATGCAATGAATGTTTGCTTGGCAGTGGTACGCTGTACCTACTTTTTCTGCAAATACAATGGGGATGCAATCAAGGCTTGGACAGACACCCGTCTGGTCGGGTAGAATTATTGAATTAAAAGGCGAGGACACCGACCACAAGAGAGTAAAAATGCGTTGACGTTGCGAGGCCCATAATGGGAGCCTTGTTCACAATCGTTCTGGCTGCCGAAACGTCAACTATGAGGATCATCAAGAGCGTTTCGCCGCAGATATCGTAGCAAGGAAGGTGATTTGCAGCATGAGTTCAGTTTCAATACAGAGCGCAATAAAAACAGAGGACACAAGAAACAGAAAGCTCTCTTCCCTTTGTTTATATTGCGGTGTATTAAAATTTAAAGCATGCTCTAACGACAAAGCCAATCGTGCACCCTTCATGGTATGTAGCGCCTGTCTTCAGCATAGTAGCCCCTTGCCACAGCATGAGAAATAGGGAAAGAAAGCAAAATTCATTATGTTCTTGTAACTATGCTAACCTAGACAAAAATTATAATGAACCGCGCGCACCACGTCTACTTTTAGAAATGCGTATAAGCAGTCGAAACGCAAAAAAAAAGTATTTGTCATAGCATACTTCTCATCTTTCCCACCGCTGCTAGTATACACACTCTAGCAGTTGTTTGTGGCATATTTTACAGCTTGTTTCTTCACATGTCATTGTGCAAAAAATCTAATTATGCGCTGTTGCATCACATATCCTGCGGCGCCAAAGTTTCTCGCACTGCTTGCGCTAGCAGGGGAGTACATCTGCCTTGCGAATTGTGAAGGCATCGCCTGTCTTTCTTTTTAACTTCCACCACCTCAGCAAATTTAGGATGTCTCTGCGGACTTCCGCACAATGAACATAGCTGTCCAGCTCATCCGTTCATTTCTCTCGCTCCCGAACGTCGTGCCGGTTCTCAATGTCATCTATAAAACTTCTCTTTGAGGGTTTCTCCTTGCAGTTTTCAGCAGTGTATGTTATGCATATTTTGCACCGCGCTCTCTTCTTTTTAGGGGCGAAGCTCCTTAAGGTCGAGGCTCCCCCGGTGTAGCCCGGTGTAGCCACGCTAGTGCGATGACGATGACGCTGATTACGATGAAGAATAAGCGCGTTCCAGACCACACATTCTCTTTCTGCCATCACGGCACAGCACATGAAATGTACCCACTATACGTCATAACAATGACGATGACGCTGATGACGATGATAAGCGCGTTCTAGACCACACATTCTCATTTCGGTCATGGATGAAAACGATCGTGAACGTGCTCTCGCCAGCGAAAGGCAAAACGCAACGCCGACAACAAGCTGCTGCCCCGGGGTTGAGGACGCGGGCGGCGGCTCAACGGCAAAAACCCATCGTATATACTGTACACACGCATTGTCACTCATTTACATGCGTGAGTAGGCAATGTCACGTGTGATTTACGGTAAGAACGATACCCAATGCTTCGCCCACTCGTCATGATTCACTTCGTGGAAATGCGAAATATTTTTTTTTCGTATTATAATGGTGTTCGCCTTCCTAACGTTGTTGCACTGGTATAGGAGGTGGTCATTGGACTATACGACTGACAGGAGGAGGACGAAGAGATCTCGATCTATTTTCAGGGTTTGTTCCAGTGTGGTAATAAAGGCGCGAATAAGCTTTTCGACGCTTACTCATATGGTTCGAGGTAAAGGGACATCAATCACATGGCACGGAATTCGTAATTGTCTTTTTTCAAGCCAGGCATTTCGTAAGCAAATATATTTTGTCCGAAGCCTTGTTTAATGGACCTATGCTATTCCTGCAAATTCCAACGTTTTTGCGGCAGTATCATGTATCTCTCGCACTATATAGCGCAGGGGTCTCAAACACGCGGCCCGAGGCCCGCACACGGCTGCCTTCGTCCGATTTTTTTTTCTTTACAAGTACTTCCTTAAGCTACATAGGCATGACAGGTCTAAAGCATTTTCTTGTGAGACACCCCATGCGTCCACCATGCGGTCATACATAACCGTGAAAGAAAAGTCTATATTTCAGAATCGGCGTTCAGATCTTAGTCATTTTGGAGATAGGTATAGATATGTTGTTGGAATCTCGCCACCAAATACCCTTCAGATATGACCGATATATGAGATATGGGGAATGTATTTCAAATGACAAAATCAGGTGACATTTCGTACAACCTATTCACCACCCCCCACCCCCTCCTACCCCCTGCCCTGGCCCTTGCGGGACTGAATTTTCGTGAATGCAGACCGTTAGCTGATGCGAGTTTGACACCCCTGGTATAGCTGAACAGGACGAAAACTCAAACGCTAACAATGTGGGCGCACACAGCAGGCTGTGCATGTCCATCTCGCGTGACATGACCACTGGGAGCCGTGACAGAGCCACGGAAAACAAATGCTTTTATAGGGATCCCATGTAACGGGACTCCATGCAGTCCTTTAGTTTTAGGGGAGGGCTGCAATATTCAAGATCGTTTCCCATCTTTAGACCTCTTGCGATGATAAGCTATAAAGTTATTATATTACCTTTATTACTGTGATCACAGAATGACATTTGGAATATAAAATAATAAAGAATGCGAATAAAGCCCAGAATAGCTAGATGTTGACTATGTAAGCGTCTGGCCTATTTACTTTTAGCTCACCCGTTTCAGATAAATTAAGCAGCCCCGTATGCAAGAAGCAAAAAAAGTTCAGTACTTGTCCATCAAAGAAATCCAAATAGCTTGCCTCACATAAAAGCAGCATTTTTTCTAGACAAAACGTGAAACATATATGTATGTGCAATTTCTCTGGAATAAACTTAAAGGGACACTAAAGAAGAATACTTTTTTATTATCAGTATATTACTGTTTGACAATTCGCAAATAACCACGCTTGCTGTGACAAGACTTGGCAAGCGCGAAAATGCGGGTGGCGACGCCACCTTGAAATTCGCGCAGCAGAAGTCGTCACGTTATAGAATATGATGGCGTCTACTGGGGCCTACGTAGATCCTAATCGGTAAAAATGAAGTAAATTGACCTCTGAGTGTCCCATAGACTTAACATATACCAAGTTTCAGGAAATTTTGAAAATCCAGTGCCCCCAAAATACGACGAATACAGTTTGAAATCCGTGACGCCACGCGTGGATATTTCGGCGCGAAATTCTAAAATATCACATTGGCCTTGATTTTTTTCCTGTGCGAATAAACTTACGGTGGTGAAAGGAATGATATTCAACTTCTCAGAATACACATTATTAGTCTAAACCACTGCAGTGTTTCACTTTCGTGTCCCTTTAAGAATTGAGAAAAGTCCAGGCCCGGCCCGACCCGAATCCGGCACCTCAAACCCGGGCCCGGCCCTAAGCCCGGAGCTTCAGGCCTGAGCCCGGCCCGGGCCCGCCGTGAAACCTAGTTTACCCGGCCCGGCCCGGCCCCACGGGCCGGGCCGGGCCGGTAGGTTTTCGGGTAGGCCCGAGCCTGTGCAGTGCTCTATTACCACCCACACACATACGGGCTGAAAAACTACTGAAAAAGACGGTTCCAGACATCCTGTCAATGTATATATAACCATTGACCACGAGAACTGGGACGATGTCCTTCCTTACGTCCCTTTGCGTATAATATCGCAGTTCAAGAGAGTACAGGTTTCACCTATTTTCGCTAAATCCTAGGTGGACAAATCACCATAATGCTTGACGCCTTGTTCCTACCTGACAACCTAGGAATGTTTTACTCGGGTGCTGCGATGTTCGCTCAACGCGGTGAGGAGGCCCGTCAACTCGCGCAACGCCGTATTCAGTATTACCAAACTGAATTCGCTCGCGGCTACAAGCTTCGTCACAGAGAAGTTAAACCATCCTACAGCGCGGTGGTTAAGAAAAGCTGCTGCGGCGCCATTTCGGCCCTTCCAAGATAGTACGATGTCTCAGCGACGTTACTTCCGAAGTTCTCCCTGAAGGCACTTAGAGACGTTCCTGTTGCCTTCCATAAACTGTAGTCATTACTGTTTCTAGACCCAATCTGCACTTTTCGCGCTGTGACTCGTTTGTGGGTGGAGCGACTTTGACTTCACTGACGACATAGCGTGTTTCCTATTGTTTTGTCTTTTTCGTTATCTTCTTTCTAGCATTTATATTCTACTATCTCTTTGACAGCAGCAGACCAAGTTATTTCAAATCACGACAAATTTCTTTCACTCGCATAGTATCCTTCCTGATTTTTCTTTTGCCCTCATATACAGCATCGACACGATGTTGCTTTGGGAGAAGAAGGTAATGACACGTACCATCATTAACAAAGAATTCGCTGTGACACCTCCACATTTAGATGTGAAGAATGTCTTGGCTGCTCTGGTTCTGGGGAGGCGTGCACTCCTGGCTGTCTGTCTTGTTTCGCCTGCGAATATATATATATATATATATATATATATATATATATATATATATATATATGGTGGGAATGGAAGCCATAAATCTTAGCAGTACTCTTAATTTTATTTGCCAATAGATTTGGTCGGTCGACTTATCTTCTTCACTGCTTATGAGCGAATGAGGCGCTATGCACACAACACAAATCGTCTTGGTCAATCTTAGTTGAAGGAAGGAACACAACAAAATAATAAATAGCGGTTAACCATCACTGATTTATCATTTTTTTACTTTTCTTCCTGCAACTAAAATTGGCCACGACGATTTGTGATGTTCGCCTAGCGCTGCATTTGCTAGTAAGCCCCCTCGCGAAGACCGGTCCACCGGTCGAAACCGTCGGGAAATAAAATTAAGATAACCGCTAAGTTGAGTTTTTTCATTCCAACTACGTTTAGCCCTATCGAAAAGTGTGAACACACACACACACAAACACACACACACACATGCACACACACGCATATATATGCGTGTGTGTGCATGTGTGTGTGTGTGTGTGTGTTTGGTTTCGTGCGTGTGTGTGTTCGGTGTCACGGTCGAAACGTGCCACGGTCGAAACGTTAACCAGTAAAAAATATGCAATTTTCGTAAGTGTGCTCCTTTATTACACTCTCAGTACGGTCCTGGATAATAGCCTCGATATAGGCGGCATCCTTCGACGTACTGTTTATTATCACGGCTATGGGCAGCCCAGCGAAGAGAAGTATACGTTACTCTCTTCAGGCGGCCTCGAACTTGAGGAGTGCCGCCTATAAACTATCGCAGTAAGCGGCCGAAGTCCGCATACGGCCCCGCAGGCCGATCCGCGTGCGAGTTTAGCCGTTGAGCGGCAGGGCGGCGGGGAACAAGCGTCGGAAACAACTGCACCACGCATGCGCTTGAACGAAAAAAAAAGAAAGAATTGAGACGCGCGCTCCGCGCTCGCACGGCGCGCGTGCGTGAGGGGGAAAAAAAAAAGAAACGACAGACGAGCACCGCGGAAGCTGAGAAGTTTCGTGTTCGCCGCGCGGCCGCTCCATCACGAGACGTGCAGGCGACAGAGCTTTGAGGCCGATAACCGTCACCTGTTTGTCAACGTACTTGGAAAGCGCTAAACTGCGTCGGCTGCGCGCTTTGCGCCTGCCGCTGGGTGATATGTTTTCATCAATGGATATGAAAGGTGTGTATCGAGGGCAATGTAACGCGCCGCAATGTGAGTGCAATGGATTTTGCCGCACCGGGAACAATGAGCCTGCCGCACCATATCAGGCTGGTTGGTGCGCGTACTGCGGGCACAGTCCAGTACAACATGCTCGAATTGGTAAGTAGCCTTTTTGTTTTCTTTGATGGTGTCGTGATATCTGCTGATGCATGTGCAGGATCCAATTTTGCTGAGTGAACGAAAAAAAGAAAAATAGGAGGAGGGTGGGCACACTTCGCCCGTTATATATATACATTGATCGTGTTATACTTGCGAGAGAACATTAAGCGCAGCAGTAACTACTCCCAAATTTACATGCTTTGTGTGTAATCTTCGTTACATCCCATTGCAGATGCGCTTTTTCGCGGAATACAATGCTTCTTATGTTATCATGTGTACACATTACGTTGTGACAAATTTGTTTTCAATTTACTCAGTTCATGGCTCGCATTTGTTTCGTGACCTAATTGTGGCATGCCAGCTCGTGTAACTTTTCAACATCTGGAACCGCGTACGTTTTTCAGGGTCGAGATCTACGCAGGACGTGTTCTTCATGCCGCCCGATGTGCCACCCAGTCAACCGCAGGAAGCGATTGAAACACTTTCCAGTGCTTACGGCACAATTTATTTAGGATATCATACATCTCCCTGCATTTGGGCAAGCCCCAGTGTTACTGTTTTGATTCCAATAAAAGACGACAAACAACATTTCTTTTATCATTTATCGAGTTATGACATTTGTCACACATTAAAAAAAAAGTACTTGTGCATGCAATACAGATTCCTGAAACACTGGCCTATCAATATCAATGCTCGTGTTCTACAAAACAAGTTGAACAGATGATTTTTGGAAAACAATGCACAAAAGGAATAAACGGAAGGCAGTGAGACAGAGAGTGATCCACATTGATTGAAAATTGGTGGGCTGAACTTTTATTAATGGTTGTGTAATTGCATGGTGTACTCGAAAATCGAGTGCAGGTGCACCAGGCAGCAGGAGATCATATGCCACCGACTTTTTTTCAGTTTTGAATATCTGCTACAGTTCTCGTATTCTAGCACGGCATTTGTAACGTTGAACCACGATCAAGCCAACCTGTGTACTGCTGTGGCAATGTACCAGTTATAATATATCCTCATTTTCTGAAAATCAGCTGTTTTATTGAGGCATGCAGCAACAATATTTCAAGTTCGTTCTGCACCCCAACTACACGCGGACGTTCGCGAAAGAGACGTGCAAAAGCATCGACTATTTATTTGGAGGGAAACTTGTCCGTGGCAAATTTGTGTACGTCATACTTGATCTTGGCGCACGTTTCGACATTCACTTGAACAGCGGTGTGATGCTGAGTAAAGGTAAGAGTAGCTAGTTCCCATATATAAGATAAGTTAAAGACTAAAGATGAGTAAAAACCACTGTGTCGCGCGAAATAGCGCGCATAAGTGGTAATTGCTGAAACAGATGATCGTCGAACTGCTAAAAAGGTGCTGCTGACCCAACGTGCGGCTAGCGACGGTTCACGCGCACTAAGTGCAAATGTTAGTGTAGGCACTTTAAAATACCCATTCAAGCATTAACGGGCCAAAGCAGGTTAACGTTACACGAACAGCTGAGAACGGGCTGCTGTCACTGACACGCGTGTACGTCGCGGCATAAATAACGGAAATTGCTCGCAGCACACGCACAGGGGAAAAATGTACTGTACGTGGGTTCCGAGATCTGAGGATATCCTCGTCACGCTGGTTTACATTCGCGAATTTTCGTTGAGCGAAACAACCGCTGTTCACGGAGAAGCTTTAACGACACACGGACACACGTTAATCGTTCTTGCGGCACGGCGAATTACGAACCGAAGTCGGAGCCGAAGGTGCCTACCGCGTTTGTCTGGAGTTCATGAAGCCCCGCAAACTATGTGCTGACCTAATGCACCCTCAAACACATGCACATGGCACAAAAACAGAAGTTCAACGTCGCGCCGACTGTTTGCAAACGGCATGGTAGATATATACCTCCGCGAAAAAACGAGCATTCTTGCGGTGGCGCTGTGGTGCAATGGGTAAGTTATCTGCTTTCAGTGCACGCGGCCCCGAGTTCGATTCCAGTAATGTGCGTAATTTGCATGTTGTTGTCGCAGATGTTGATGATTGTGATACTGTTCATCTTCTAATTACCCGTAGTGATAATTACAACCGTCAAACTGGCGAGAAAACGGTTGCCAGCGTCAAAAAATAACTTTTTTTTCTCGCAACCGCATCAGGGCCGCCTACAGACAGGCCGCGTACAGGGCCGTCACGCGTAACCGCAGGCCGTGCCTAGCCAGGAAAAATTTGACTTAAAATCCCGTCTAAGCGTCGCCACGGCTATTCTGAAGGCCACTTAGAATAGGGCCGCTTCTTCTGGGGCACGGCTACGGAGCCGCGTAACGAACTGACTAGATGCGGCCATAATTTGACCGGATTTCCCTGCCTGTAGGCGTGTATTCTAGCCGGGATTTGACTGAGAGTGTACCGGACCCACTGAACTTTCTTTTGAAATATATATATATATATATATATATATATATATATATATATATATATATATATATATATATATATATATATATATATATGTCTGTGTGTGTGTGTATATGTTGATACGGCGTTGATGAAGATCGGTCTCCGATTGAAACGTCACCAATAAACAGTTTTTTAAGAAGCGTATATATATTTTTCTTATTTTGTGCTACGGCAACCGAAGCCTAGACTCTTCATAATCTACGTCTGTATATATATATATATATATATATATATATATATATATATATATATATATATATATATATATATATATATTGTGGCATTTATAACATATTACAAAAATACGGCGCGCGAAATCAACTGAATTCTATTTGCGATTTTTTGTTCTTTCAACAGGCAAATTCATTGAACGGAAAGAAAAAAGTGAGTGGACATCCTTTATACATTAATCTTTTCTCGTATACTTAGTTTTTGTTTGTATATGTTAAAGTTTTTCTTCAACGTACAACTGAATGCTGTGTTCTTTTTTTTTTGTCCTAGGTGAAATGTCGTACCTAATCATTCTATTTCGCAGAACCATTATCCTAGAAATTCCTGTTAATTAAAGTTGAATATATAAATACGCTTACAATTGTTAGCATACATTTTCCTGAGATGAAAAATATGTAGGACAATCCAGATCTCAGTCAATTTCTGATATCACAGAAACAGGAGAACCCTCTAAAGCAATTGTATGCTTAGATCATATGTATGCATTAAGGGACAAGGAAATGTAAGGTGACTACCATTATGGAATAGGAATAGTTGAGGTAAGCGGAGGAGTTCTACAGAGATCTGTACAGCAGCCAAGACAATTCCGGATGATAACGTAACAAGCAGTGAATAGTCCAGAGGAATCGGACATCCCACAAGTAACTACAGGGGAACTAAAGAAAGTCCTAGAGGGAATGCAAAGAAGGCAAAGCCACTGGTGAGGATCAGGTAAACATCAGACCTGTTGAAAGACGGTGGACAGATTGTGTTACAAAAACTGTCCGCCCTGTATACGAAGTGTCTCTTGACGGAAAGGGTACCAAAATCTTGGAAGAATGTCAACATCATCTTAATCCATAAGAAACCGGACGTCAAGGACTTGAAAAATTACAGGGCTGATCAGCTTACTGTCCGTTGTCTACAAGTTATTTACAAAAATTATAACTAATAGAATTAAGATAGCATTAGAGTTCGTCAAACAACGGACCAAGCGGGATTTCCTACAGGCCACTCAACAATATAACCATATTCATACTATCAATCAAGTGATAGAGAAATCCACGGAATGCAACCAACCCTTATACATAGGCTTCATAGATTACGAGAAGGCATTTGATTTGGTGGAGATATCAGCAGTCATGCAGGCACTGCGGATCAGGGCTTCAACGAAGCCTATATAAACATACTGGAATAAATATACAGCGGATCACGTACCACCATTAATCCTCCATAAATAAAACAACATAAACCCAATAAAGAAGGGCGTAAGGCAGAGAGACACGATCTCTCCAATGCCATTCAACACGTGTTTACAAGAAGTTTTTCAGGGCCCTAGATTGGACAAGAATTATGACTTAATGGAGAGTATATCAGCAACCTGCGATTCTTTGATGACATTGCATTGAGGAGTAACTCAGGGGGCGCATAACAACTCATGATTACTGAACTGGACACGGAAAGCAGAAGAGTAGGTCTGAAAATGAATATGCATAAAGATTAAATAAATGTGCAACGGTCTCGTCAGAGAACAGCACTTTGCGATAGCTGGCGCGACACTGGATCTTGTAAAGGAATACGTCTACTTTGGACAGGTAGTAACCCACGGAGCCGAACCACGAGAGTGAAAAAACTAGAAGAATGAGGTAAGGGGTGGAGCACATTCGGCAAGAATTCTCAAATAATTAGTGGCAGTCTATCACTATCCCTCAAAAAAAAAAACGTGTATAACAGTGGCATCTTACGGGTACTTTCCTACGGAGCAGAAACCTGCAGGCTTGCAAAGAGGGTTCAACATAAATTGAGGACGACGCAGCGAGCGATGGAAAGAAAAATTATAGGTGTTGTCCTTAAGAGACAGGAAGAGAGCAGAGTGGGTTAGGGAACAAACGCGGGGTTAAGGATATCATAGATGAAGTCATGAAGAAATTGGACATGGACCGGTATGTAGCGTTTAGGCAGCATAACCGCTGCTCCTTAAAGGTAACTGACTGGATTCCAAGAAAAGGCAAACGCGTGAGGAGAAGACAGGAAATTAGGTGGGTAGATGATATTAAGAGTTTTGCACGCATAACGTGGCAGCAGAAAGCACAGTACAGGGTTGATTGGCGGAACATGGGAGAGGCCCCTGCGCTGCAGTAGGCTTAGTCAGGATGATGATGATGATGCCTAGATAAATCGAAAATATTTTGTGCCAGTTAAGCTCAACAGTGCTCTTAGTGCTCTCTGGATTACTAAAAATGCTCTAGAATAATATCTTCTTATTATGAGGGGGGTATAAAGCATAGACGTGCTTTAGTAGAACATAATGTTTGGGCGAGTTGCATAGGATTCACTTGTGTGGCTTGCGCTGTTTTATTATCAGGTGTAGTTCGCTGGTACAGTAGTAAAAAAACACATGCTACAGTGAAACGTAAAGAAGTATGGGGCCACGTATCATTGGTATCCATAGTGCACTCGAGTTTACAATGCTGAAAACCAGAGAAATATGAGGTGAAGGCAACCTGGCTGCGGATAACCTAAGCTTTACTTAAACTTACGCCTTTTGAATCAGCTTAAGGTTGCGGCCAGGAAAATGAGTAAAAGTTTTAGTGTGCACATTTATTCATTTATTCATAATACCTCAAAGGTTCCACATGGGACATTACATGAGGGGTGGGCGAAACAAAAACACTAGGCCGTAGTGAACATACAAAAATGCTCAACAACTTTGTTAAGCGCTTTTGTGCACTCCTTTATTTTCATTGCACTTTACGGAAAAATAGGCACATTTCTACGAAAACGTATGATGTGTACTATTAGGAGACGTGACCGTCACAAAAGAATGTTGTAACGCAAACGCGCGAGTTAGCGAAATACTGAAGAAGAGGAAGAGTTGAGAGGCCGGCGCTTGGAATGTGTGGTTGTGTGGTTGGGCGAACCGGAGTGGTTTTGACTGCATTTGCACTGCTCCTTCTTTCATGTCGTCTAACTTGTAATTAAATCTGTTCATTTGGCACAATTTAATGGGAGGTGCGCGGTACATCCTTCTAGATTACCCATCTGTACTGATTTAGCGACAAAGCAGGCGCTTGGCAAGCTTGCCACAGCAGCTACGGGATATGGATGACAACGGAGAAGGCAATAACAACATCGCCGGTGGTGAGGAATAGTCGCACCCCACAGTACAAGCTGGCTACGGAACACCAGAGCGTCACGGTGGGACCTTTTCGGGGAAGTCGGACGAAGAGGTCTTGGACTGGTTTAAGCACTACCAACGAGTGAGTCGCTGCATACGCTGGAGCGCTGTTAAACATCTCCAGAAAGTGGTGCTTTTTCGCGCCTCGACAGCGTTATTGAGGTTCCACTACCATGAGAGCGCACTGACGACATGGGAAAGTTTCGCTGACGAACTGAAGAAATGTTTTAGGGACTCGACGGAGTTCAGTTACTTGACAAAACACGTACAGCCTACGTTAAGGGTGGTTGGAAATATTGTGGAACTCGCCAGTGCGACCATGTCTGACGAAGATGTGGTAGGCCGATGTCCTGGAAAGAATCGCGGAAGATTTGTATAATTTCGTTATCACGAAAGAAGATTAAACACTCCCCGCGACCTACGAAAGCAGTGGCATGCGTTTGAAGCGCTAAAGTGGAGTAGCATCCTCCCGAAATTTGGGTGACTTGATAACGTCACTACAATTGCTCGCGTTACTATCCCATCCCATGGCGGCATCTTCTGGGTTAATAGACGTGCTCAAGGTTATAGGAGAGCTTGCCCAGCTGCAATTTCTTGATATAGCTACTGTATGCCACAAGCTTGTTGTATATGTAAGAAAATGAGAATGAACGCGTGGGGACATTAAATAAAGAAGATGATGTTCACGCATCCGATGCGTCGTTCCTCTTTGTTCTAAATACAACATATTGGCGACGAGATTTCAACCCATGAGAGAACAACGTTGCTGGTGATTTCTGCTGCAGCATGACTGTGAGCATTGCGGAATTACAACCGCCACCGCCTTTGCTGCCTTCGAGTGGTCATCCGGCTGTCCCATGGGACCAGTGGAAGCGGGCCTTTCGGACGTACATGGTGGCTTCTTTAGCGGCAGAGCTTCCCGCCAAACGCCGTAAAGCGATCCTCCTCACCCTGTCTTGGCATGGAGGGGCAGCGGCTTTTCTTTACAATGAAGGCAGCAGACTGGCAGTCTGGCTCTGCTACCTGCCACTACTGCCAGCCCTTCGTGTACAGATGACACCGGATCGGCAAACGACGCTTATGACTCAGCAATCGTCTTGCATCAGGGACCATTTCAAGCATTCAGGTCGATGTCATCGTGGCGCGACAAAGGTTTCAGTCGCTGTGCTCAGCATGCATCCTTTTCATGACATGTTACGTAATCCGCTTGCCTCGAAGACTAGGATCATCATTTACGTGAGCGATTACTTTTTTCAAGGCCTCCTCATTGACGCTCTCCTAAGCTATCACAAGCGCTAACCAATACGAACACGCCGTGAGTCAAGCTAAAGAATTTTTAGATGCGAAGCAGCTTAAGGCCGAGTTTAATCCGGTGGTGGTGTGCGTCCTGACCACCCCTTACTGCGCATGCGCAAGACCTTCAAAATTTACAAAAAAACCTCCTCTCCCCTTCTCTCTCCTCTAGGCAACTCTCGCCGCGGCGACCAGACACCCACTGCGCATGCGCGTCCCCCTCCCGCTCTCTCTCCTACGCTCACCCTCTCTCCTCCAGGCATCCCTCCCCGGGGCGTCCACAGCCTCCCACTGCGCATGCGCGTCCCTCCCTCCCTCTCCTCTCCTACAAGTGCATCAGCACAAAGTAACAAAGCAAAACAATGAAATGTTGTGAAAACAAAAGGTCTGGCAGAGAAATAAGTGTTAATCGAAACAATAAATCGCAAATGCGTTAGTGAGACAGATTGATGCAGGTTTATAGTGTGTTTGTTAATGCTTTGCAGGAAACGGTCTTTGTCTCTGATAGCGACTAGTCACGCAGGCAGGCGACTGCACTTGTGACATGCTCTTGGCAAGAATGAATATGAGTAGGTGACTGTGCGCTGTGATGTTACAATGAAATCTGAAAGGATGATCGACACGTGGGGATCAGGGCTGAGCAGAGATACTCAAAAAGTATTCCGGAATACACATATCTAAATACATGGGTTGGAAGTCTAAAATACAGATACTGAGATACATTTGTCCTTTGACGTAGCGGGATATTTCGGAGTTACTTTCGCAAAAAGGCGAAAAAAGTATTCCAGAATACAGTTACAACAATACAGATACTGAAATACTTTTTATTTCGGGGATCTTCATACTCCGAAAAAACATTTATTAAGTGAAGCATAACACCTGCAAATATTGTAACACCATGAAACTTGCAATGTATTTATTTATCACAGTACTCTGAGCGCCGATATGGCATTGCGAAAGAGGGTTACACTGTACACAATTGTTAATAAGGACATATTTACAGGTATCAGTTGCAATAAAAAATGTAATTATGTTTATCACCGCAAGAGTAACACGCATTGTACAACGAAAAGGACATACTTGGTGGCAACAATATCAGCCACGCCAGAAATAGCATAGTTCAAGCAAATCGCCGGAATCACTAACGAACACCACTTCATAGAAAAAAAGTATACATTTATTGAACACATAAGACATATTTTGCTGCAAAGGTTGGTCTGTTTAATTACACTTAAGCAACAAGAGCTTCTCAAATAGGCCGTCATCAAGACATCGTCGGTTCGGCCTCAACACCAGACTCGCGAACGAGAAAAGTCGCTCTAATGCGGCAGAGGAGCAAAAATTCGTGTTATAGGCGGATAAATACCGCCTTAATGGCCGGATAGTCCCGCAGCATGGTGATATCCCTTCTCGGGTAATCTAAATGCCGGAAAAACTTCCGCCCTCACGTGGGTTTGTTCTGACCGTTCAGACGCCGAAGTGTTCCCGTTTTCAAAGTCGTAAAAACCGTCACTTAATCATCACCGATGACGACGACTCCTCGCACCTGTGCGTTTGGAGCGGTGCATGTGCTTCGGCCGCTCGCACGAACCAGCTCTCAAAGTCTGAACATTTAGCCACTTGGCTTAAGGTCCACCGCATCTTGAAAAATGGGTGTGAGCAGGATGAAAGTATTGCCTCATCATTTTCCATACTGAAAAACGCAGAAAAGAGCTTTTGGAGACCGGTTAGACAGCTGTCTAAGAAGATAGATCCGTGCCGAATTTTTTGCTTGAAACTTAAAGATTACAGTCCAGGAAAAAAAATATCGTATCCCGAAAGTATGCCAGCACTTGCTTGACCCTGATAGAACGAGTTGAAATATTCGCACGTTTTTACAACAGAAGGAGTGCCGAAAACATACGACATCGGACAACTTGCGACACTTTCCGCGCCGTCGCAAATTATCATATTTGAACCGAACGGATTAATACCTTTCAGGGCGTCTCACAGACTCGTTTCCTATCTAGAATGTACCACTTGATACGAAATGTACCACTTGTACCACTTGATACGAACGAGAGAAAAGAACTGTAACTACAACCGCACGAATACCTTCCATGCAAACGCGGAGCTTCGCACATGTCAGTGGGTTGCCAGACCTTGGACGGAGCCGCCCGCTGGGCAATATGGCGGCTCCCACGTTAAAAGAGGTCTATAGCCATGCCGGATTTAAATATCGCACTCAAGAAAAACGTTGCGTCTCGCTGCCTCGTGCCCACCGTCGCCGGTGTTGCCGAATTGTGGACCATGAAGGTTTCAGTTTTCAGCAAAGTCCCTAACTCTGCCTGCTGGAGTCAAATTGGAAATCCCTCATGAGCAAACGACTGTTACCATCTCATCAGTCAACTATCGACGGTCATAAAGAATTCGAACACGGATTCTTACCCTGATCATTGCGACAACATTCAGTGCACGATCAAGAACTCGCTTCCGTCTACTGAACGGTGTCTACTACAGGGGGTGCTCGCACGCAACGCTTTAGTTTTTTATTTTGTCCAAGACGAAACTTCTACCGGTACGCCGCTGCCATATCGTCCACCATATCGGATCAATAGAGGGTGAGCACGGCGAATTCCTGGAAAGCTCTATCACGTATCGAACTGTCCAGATCTATCTCTATGTTCTTCTGAGAGGAAAGTTATCTCGCAGCTTGTTGAAGGCAGGTTCACGAAGCGAGTCATACGAGAATATTGGAGGCTCTGGGGGGGCTTCTGTAATGCTAGCCAAAACGAAGGACAGTTCATTGAGATTATCTGTAGACTATCGCCGCCTGAACAACGTAACAAAAACAATTGAAGGACACTTTGTACATTCCAAAGTGTGTTCGGCGAAAGCGTGTGGCCATTCCACTGACTATGCCATGTCTTTTTTCTTTTACACTCTCAGTGGGATAACACACGAACCGAATGTGTGCGTGTTTTCTTTTTTAAATTTTTTACCGCGAATCGCAGCGAGACGCGAGACTCATCTTCCTCCGTTCGCATGCGTTAGTATTTTGTCGCGCTTTGCGCATTGTGCAAACGCCATCCGCGTTCCAGCTCCTAAATTGACGGACCCTTTGTAAATTCGAAAGTGTATTCCGTGAACGCCTGGGTCCATTGAGACGGCGTCGGTCAGAATGATTGCGAACTCTGGGCACTGCGACGCTACGCAAGCAAAGCGCGAGCGCTATAGAGTCCGACGCGACCAGCGTCCGTTTGCTCATCCCGGCGGCCACCTGGCTCCGTGCCAGAGCTCGGATGGACGGACATGGACGGATGGACAGACGGACAGACGGATGGATCGACGGACGGACGGACGGACGGACGGACAGACAGACAGACAGACAGACAGACAGACAGACAGACAGACAGACAGACAGACAGACAGACAGACAGACAGACAGACACCGGATGGACGTGAGCATGAGACATTAAAAGCTTTCGCCTCAAAGATTACACCATCTCCCGCTAAAGGGAACCATGTGTAGATACCAAGCAGCGGGCGCTAACGCTTACACTGGCGGCGGCGTTGACGCTGGCGCTCATCGCAACGTTGCGCAGGAGAAACCTGGGGAGGCGCAAAGCACGCAGTGATGGACCGTCGTTTCCTACAGGAACATCCCGATCACTGCTAATGGGCAATGAGAGATAGAAGACTCGGACTGGACACAGAGACCCGCAGTCCGCTTTTAGTTAACGCGCACGCTGCGAATTTTTATCGTTCGACAACGCACAGGAGGAATCTCCCACCGGCACTACCTTGCAGGTCAAGGATCCATGGCCATATATACGGGGGGGCCAGTGAACAGTTGTGCAGCGCGAGCAGTCGGTTTTTTCAACCAAGAAACTCGCTAGCAGACGCTGCCTGCGTCGGCGTCCCGAGGCGAGAGAGGGGGGGAGCGTAGGAGAGGAGAGAGAGAGGGGAAGACGCGCATGCGCAGTGGGGGGTGTGGACGCCGCGGGGAGGGATGCCTAGAGGAGAGAGGGGGAGCCTAGCAGGGGTGAGAGGGAGGGGGACGCGCAGTGAGGGTGTGGCCTCCGCGGGGAGGGATGCCTAGAGGAGAGAGAGGTGGAGAGGAGGTTTTTCTTACATTTATTTTTTTTAATGGGTTTGCGCACGCGCAGTGGGGGGTGTGGACGGATGGACGCCGGACGTATACCGGACGGACGGACGAACGGACACCGGACGGTCTGACACCGGACGGACGTGAGCATGAGACATTAAAGGCTTTCTCCTTAAAAGTGTGTATTATCTTCCACGTATGGACGAACGTCTTCTACTGTATTCCCTCTGTCTCCTATTTTTCCTCTGTTGAATGATAATCAGGGTATCGGCAAATTCCTAGACATCCATCAGACAACAAGAAGGCAGCCGTTGTAACAATTGATGGTATTTTTGACTTCAAGGTTATGCCCTTCAGTTTCTGCAATTCTCCAGGTATATTCGACAGATTTATTGGTACAGAGCTCCATGTCCTAAAGTGGCAAACTTTCGTGTATTATTTAGATGACGTTATAATTTATGAAAAGACTTCTTAAGAGCACTACTACCGCTTGTCGCTTGGGCTCTATTGTATGCGGAAAGCTTGCAGTATTTTAAAGACCCCAAAAAGTTCCCATTTTGGTGAACTTGAAGCCCTCGTACTAGGTTTTCTGGGCGACAGAGCTTTTGCGTGGTCCCCCTTCACAAGGCTTGCTCGTGGCTTGCTCAAGGCTTTACTAGGATTATTCGTAGACCCCTTCAAATAATAGCAACAACCTTAAGCGGTGCGCACACATTCAGGCACACTACCTTTCTCCATAAAGACGCGCCGTACTTGTGGAATGATAAATTTGAGGCTGCATTTCAACAGTTGAAGTGCTTGCTGACTTCATGACGTATCCTGATGCATTTTGATCCCGAAGCTTTCCAATGGATGTTCTAACTTGGTGTTGGTGTTGTGCACGTTCCAATCTGCAGCGACTGCAAAAACGCAGGACCAAGCGCATTGCGTTGTTTCAGTCGGTCATGGACGGAATCCTAAAAGGAATTTCGGGGAGCGCGTGCTACCTGGACGACGTTCTGATTGCAGGCACAACACGAAAATAATTCGCAGAAAACACTTAGCGTGTTCTAGAGCAGCTTAAGAAGCACGGCATTCGCGCAAATGGCGAAACGTGAAAATATTTTTTCACAGCAGCGTTAAGTATCTCGGGCATGAGATAAGTAGCGGAGGACTGAAGCCGACAATAGAAAAGGTTGAGGCCGTACTGAAAGCACCCAAACCCAAGAAAGCAGGAGAGCTACAGGCTTTCTTAGGGATTTTGATTACGCAACGTTCTTGCCGTGTCTGGCCAAAACTCTAGAGCCAATGCACAAACTGCCCAGGAAAGAAAATCTATGAAATTGATCTCAAGAATGCAAAGAAAGTTTTCAATGCTGCAAAAAATGTCTCTGTAGTGTCGCGGTTCTCGAGCTGTCCGACGCAGCAAAACCGCTCAGGCTTCATGTGACACTTCAGCGCATGGTGTAGCTGCCGTTTTCTGTGATGTGGTTCAATGGGGAAGACAGACCGGTGGCATACGCTCCTAGAACGCTAAAGGCAGCTGAAAGGAACTACGCGTACATTGAAAGAGATGCGCTTGCAATCGTCTTCGGCATACAGAAATTTCATAAATATCTGAATGGCCGACAGTTTACTATCGTGACAAATCATCAGCCGCTCACCTACGTCTTCGACCCAAAGCAACATGCAAGTTCCGTTGCAGCAGCAAGGATTCACCGCTGGTCCAATCTGCTTACCAGTTATCCGGTATACGATTGCGTATCGCTAGGGTGGCTCGATTGGAAATGCAGACAGGCTGTCAAGGTTGCCTGTTGCCGCGGGTGGATACTGAAGAAGCCGTGAACTGTTTTCTCGCCCATACCGTAGTCCCGCTGACGGCTAAAGATTTTGCCAAAAGAAACCGATAACGATGCAAAGCTGAGAATGGTTCATGAAATGACATGGCGCGGGTGGCCAAAAGCAGTCGACAAAGCTCTGGAGCTATATTTTATCAGAGGGTACGAACTTTCATTAGAAATGGAATGTCTTCTTTGGAATAACCGTGGAGAGATCCCCAGTTCATTCCGGCAGAGCGTCTTAGAAATGCTGCATGAAGAGCATCCTGGTATTACCAAAATCAAGATGCTTGCTCGCGGAATTGCGTGGTGGCCTAACATTGACAAAGACCTTGACGAGTGTGTAAAAAAATGCGAAAAAAATTGGGGGACCCTTAAGCTTCGCCTTTAAGAGTTGAACGCGATAGCGATATCCCGTCCCTACTGCGCACTTCAATCACTTAGTGCATACTATGTAATGGGTAGTATGCTTTAAACCAGGAGAAATTATGCGCGGCAAATGTGGGAAATGTTTTCGAACTTGCTATGCACCCACTACGTGGTGTTAAGGGAATACGCGCAGTAAGGTGTGTGCCGTTTGTAATGGGTGGCTGGCTTTAAACTATGGAATCGTTATGATAGTCACATATTCTGACGCCCGATGACAATGTACGCTTGTACCACGCAATATTCCTGGGATATTACATGTTATATTGCGACGCCTATATAAAGGACGCTTGCGTTTGCGAAGCATGGAAGTTATTTTCACTGCATTTCCAAGCAGAGGAAGTTATTTTCACAGTATATCCAAGCAGAGGCATGGCTGTGTGGTAGAACACCTGCTTGCCACGCAGACGACCCGGGTTCGATCCTCACTCGGACCCGAAAATTTTTATTATTTATTTTATTTGCATCTTTCTCGATTTTTCGGTCACGGACAAGATGATGATTTTTCGGTCACGGACAAGATGATGATTTTTCGCTCACAACCAACGACGCCGACACCGACACCGACGCCGACGCCGGAATTTCTGCGAAACGAGCTCTTTAACGCTATCGCGTTAATATGTGAGAGCGCCCGCGCTTCAATTCCGGCCGCACCATTACAGCAATGGATGTGTTGTTCCAAGAACTGGGAGCGCGTACACATCGACATTGCGGGAAAATATGGCAAATGCTTTCATGTCATGGTTGACTCGCAATCTAAGTGGGTGGAGTTTAATGTCCAGCACAACTGCGCAGAAAACAGTTCAGGTTGTCCGCTCTGTGTTCGCGTCTCATTATCTGCCAATTGAAGTATTTAAAAACAATGGTGCCACGCGCGTTTATTTCAATCTTGCTGTATTCGGTTTACGCCCACAAAGACTCCCACAAAGACTGTAAGCAAAGCTCGGCGCAGCCTGCGCCTCGGTGTTCGAAAAGCTTCCCGATTTTCAATAGCTCGTTTTGTTAAGATTGCACGCAAGACGCGAAGAGTCAAGCTTACTCCAGCGCTTGCGCGACCACCACCGCTGATAAGGCCAGAATGTTCCATGCGTGATGTATAAAACAGCGAATCCCAACGATGATCAGTAGATCGACGGCCGACCCTTTGTTCGCGGCTATCAGTGCCAGTGCGTATTGCTGTAATCTGATTTTCCGCTTATCGGCCCCAAGTTCGGCCATATAAACAGTTTCCTCTAGACCACGATGTAAGAATATTCTGGTGCTGACACTGCGCGCGCCTGAGCGGCAACATAATTTTCGGTCTCGTGGGCACACTCTGCTGCGAGCCGTCAGATGGCGATGCGGCCAAAGTACCCAGCGAAGCGGTGCTGGCTAATTGAAATTATTCTGCCTCCCCAACGTTTTTGTTCGAAGCGGTGTGAGTAACACTCAGAATGAGAAGGAAATTTGTTATTTCAGATTAAAAGACAAAAGTTTACCAGGATTAAGGATCCATTAACACGAAAATGTCTTGTGCAGGATGTGAACGTCGTGAACACGGATTGATCGGGGAGTAGTCAAAGCTAAGTTCTGCTCGCGGGCACTAGTATTTTCCTCTGTTTACGACGTTCAACCATGCAAAAAAAAATAATTTATAAAAGCGTTAGCCAGCGTGCTGTCCTTCCATCAAAATATGTCCCGGTGGGGAAGAAATGCAAGGAACTCCCACGTGCTTAAATGTAGGTGCATGTTAAAAAGCCCAGAATGGTCAAAATTAGTGAGGAGCCCTCGTCTACGGCGTCTCTCGTAATCAAGTCGTGGTGTTGACGTGTAAGCCCCTGTAATAATTATTGCCCCCTATATTAAAAGAGAATAGTCACTGCCCGAGAAACGTATTTCATGCGTATCGCTGCTTTCATTTACACAGGAAATTTACTATGCTTCCAACGATTTCCTCGTTGAAGCAGAGTTACGCTTGTTCATTGTGAACGCGATATAAAAAATATTTGAAACGCTCGAGTATTCCATATGAAGCAAACTAGAGCGGTGCAATTCTTCCGCGATATATATAAATATTGAACCATGAAAGTATTTGATACACTACGCACACTAGACCAATGCGGCTGTTCATGGCTACTTAAGGCAGTTCGGTAATAAGGTTGGAATGGCATTTATTAATAGAACAGGCCTCTTTCGCGCGTCCAGTAACCCTTTTTTCCTTAAACTCCACGAGATACTCCATTGAAATCATGTCCTCTGAAAAATGCTTGCCGCAGACATGGTCCGTAGGCATTAGAGTTCGGTCTGCCCTCGGCATTGCACAGCGCCACTGCTGCAGACGATCACCGTCAGACGGCACTTTGAAGAGAGGCACACGCTCCGCACAAGTCCGATATCCAGAACGGCATTTCGGTACAAAACACGTTCTACCCACTTCGAGAACCTCTCAGCAATTCGATGTCACCTTCGTCGACAGAAGAGCATAAAACGCACGCGAAAAAAAAAAGCCTGGCTTTAAAACAGGGCGGTCGCACATGCCAGCAAAAAGAACCAGAATCACCAGCATGCGCGTTTCTGCCGACCGCGCTGCCAAGACGGCTGACCCCGCTCGTCGTAGCGCCATCTAAGAAGGCACCGACTAAGCTGCAAGATAACTGATAACGGCCCGAACATTATCTGGACGCGCCGGGATTCCGCTTTTCAACGCGTTGCGGGAGACTGTCAGCACCTGTCTATGTATATTCCTACACCGTGATCTTGACACATACCGACAGCTGCTTTGGTCAACGTCACGACCACGTGACAATGGTCCCCAATTTGCATGCTCCGTGTTTCAGGAATTTCTTTTTCGAAAATGGAGTAAAGCACACTTTCACTCCAGGTTACCACCCTCAGTGAAATGAAGGAGATGAGCATGCTGTTCAGTCAGTGAGAAAGGCTCTGTTTAAATCATTAATTGTTGATCAAAAGATCGACTGCAGGCTGCAGCAGAAGCTGGCAGCACTAAGTAGATAATTTTCTTTTCTCTTACAGAACGACACCCGATTCTTTCCCTAGTAAGGCACCTAGCCAACTGCTCATTGGTAGGAAATTGCGAACGCGTCTATCTTTATTGAAACCAGATATGACGCAAGCAAGGAAATCTAAAATGAAAGGAATTGAGAGCATTGCTAACAAACGTCGCGGTGCTACTAGACTTTTTGCTGAAGGGGATGCAGTCCTGGTGAAATCGGTCATAGGAGAAACTATTAAAGGGACACTAAAGGCAAATAGCAATTTACGTCAGAGTGAAATATCATAGTTTGCGAATGTCTAAAACGTCAATATTATCAACAGCAGTGTTCTACTAATCGAGAAACTAAAGTAAAAGTGCGACACCACATGCGCCACGAGTGGGAGATTTTTTAAATGATCCCAATGATGCCAAAGCGTCTGGTTACAATAAATCACTGGTACTCAAACCAGCTGCAGTAAAAAAAGAACATTCCGTGCACTACAACACGCAATAAAATGCTGTTTGTCCGTTTCTGTTTTGATTCAGAGAAAAAAGAACCGCTTGGCGTTACTATAGGGAATGTCGTGAGTGGTTCAAAAGATCCGTTTTCGCCTGGTTAGACTGAATCGGTGGTACCATCTAGCGGGGCTCAGTTGAACCAAGCAAGCAGAAGATTGTTCAATGGCCGTTGTTGCTGCTGTGGCTCCCGTTACTTTTGATCTGCTGCTGCTAGTGTCGGCGGCCGCGCAGTAAAGGCGGGCAACGTTGTGCAAGGCAACTGCTACGTCAGGAGGTCCGTTTTCAGGCGGGTGATTTGAAGTGCGCTAACGCCGTGCGGACCACTAAAACGTGATTTCGTTTAGAAATAGGCATTTCCTTGGCACGAAAGTAGCACTGCGAGGTTTCTGGACCGCTATTTCAGCAATCAACATGGACTTAATATTTGCCTTTAGTGTCCCCTTAAATGCTTCTGTGGCAAAGGATAAAAGTTGTGTCTAGTGTTGCATTTTTGGTTCGTGTGCAACAGCGCATAAGGTTCGTGCAAACAGACCATTTGATGGCAGCAAACAGAGTGCCTCAGAGTACCAGCGATCAACACATGCACCCTGATTGGGCATCTTTCCCTGAAAGCAACAACAGTAACACACGTGCAGGAACTGCAAATCCCCCTACTTCCCCCTAAGTCTTGCCGCGGCGCAGCACTCTTGCCCGACGGCCGCCGGACCAGGTTGATGTACGAACAAAACTATGTAAAGGCAATGAGTAATTCCATATGGTGTTGTTTGCACTTAAACTGTACTAGCGCTCTAAAAGAAGTGTTGTTTATGTAATTTGAGTTTTCGCTCAAAGGGAAGGGATGTTACACCTTAATAATTCCACGCATGACACCGTTCGGCATGGTGCAAGCTGCATGCTATCTGTTGATAAGATCGGTGCGGCCGCTATGCTGACTGCCTTCGCGCCTGTCCACGTGACCATGATGTAACATCTGTACGCTGGTTATAAACATCCGCAGCTATCTGTATTCTTTTATGTTTCGTTGCTTGTACTGAGACGCCATTGATGCGTCGAATAAAGCACTAAGCCCCTGCTGTCAACTTCACCTGGTTTCCGTCCTTTCTCAAGTTACCACAAACTCCTCTCCACGTCTTCCTCCCGCGTGGCGTGCTTTGTCTTCTAAACATCTTCGTTTTCTCGCAGTGTTCTACGTTATGCAGCAGCGCTGTCACGAGACTACGCCGCCACAAGCGCCATCGTCACACTCTTCTTCCCCATGAAAGGAGGCCCACCAGCCTGCTTTCTTTGCAACTTGCCATGCGAAATTAAAGCCGACGCGGACGTAGTGCGCCTAAGTACTCCCCTGGCAATGAATGCAGGGGAATAACACCAGAGCTAGACGTAACCAGCAACTCTTTAATGAAAATTTCCTCTAAGTTTGGTTGAATTTTTTGACAAAGATCATTGTATCCATGAAAAAAAATTACGAGCTAGAAAAATTCTATTCCAGACGTTGTTTGGCCACTGCTTGGGTATAACGGCTGCACACGAGGGGACGAGATCGAGCCCAAACGAGGGCTCGAAATCGACGTACGTCAATGAGTTTCCGGCGGTGGTAACACGAGTACGGTAGCCACGTCAGCAGGAGCGTCGGCACCCGACCACTGAAAGGCACGAAACTTACGGGCGCGTCGCCCCATTAGAGCACTGCGCGGGCCGGGATTTTCGGCCCGGGCCCGGCCCAGGCACGGAACTTGTTTAATCTTATCCGCCCGAGCCCGGCCCGACAACTCAAAGCGAGACGCGGGCCCGGCCCGTACCCAGGAAAAAAATTACACCATCTTCCCGAGGGGGAACCATGGGGTGATGCGGAGCATCGCGGGTCGTTATTAACGGTGTTATTAACGTTGTTAACGCGAGCGCGCCGCTTTCGCGGCACGCTCGCGGTCGCGTGCAGCATCGGGAGCAGCCTCTTGTTGTTGACGTTTACACGCGGCTTCCCGTTCTCGAAGGTCAGGTTCCGCCGCTCGCTTCGTACGTTTACGTTGAACTTCACGGTCCCGAACTTCAGGTTCTGCTGCTCGACGTTCACGAACCAACGCTGCTTCACGTGCTCGAAGCTCAGGATCCGCTGCTCGACGTTGACGCTTCGAAGCTGCTTCGCGCTGACTAAGTTCAGGGTCCGCCGCTCGCTTCAAGCGTTTGCGTTCAGCGTCGCGTGCCCTTCGCTTCGCAGCTTTGTCTTGAGTGGACGTAACGTTGCTAGTGTTTGGGCTGACGCTGACGCGTGCTTGCGTCAGCCCACTCACTGACGGGACTGTTGCTTCCTTCACACTTCATCGGAAGCATCAACGGAGTCAAGCGGAGTCAACCGAAGCAAGCGCTGCACTGAACGCGCGCAGCGCTCTACCCCGCTTAGAGGGAGGAGAGTAGCGCATGCGCCGCGAGAGCAGAAGCGAGAACGCAGGAGAAGCGCAAGCATGTGGTAGGAGAGAAGTGGAGAAAGTAACGCGCAGCTGTTGGAGAGAGGGAAGGAGGAGAGTTAGGCATGCGTAGTGTGAGTGCGGACGCCGACGCCGCGGAACATAGACCCGAGCAAGAGATGCTCCGCGTCTAAAAATTCGCCTACCCGGCCCGGCCCAGCCCGACCGAAGGTCGGCCCCGACAGGTGCCCGATCCAATAATCTAGATGGTGTTGCCCGAACACGAAATCGACAACAACGTGTTTTAAGTGGCAAATTATATACGCTTTGGTGGCGCATGCTTCGCTAACAATTATACTTGAACCTACGGTAATTTTTTTTGTAAAAAGGGGCTCACGATGTAAACAGCTGAGCTGATATACTCGATGCAATGAATGTTTGCTTGGCAGTGGTACACTGTACCTACTTTTTCTGCATATACTATCTGGATGCAGTCAAGGCTTCGACGGACACCCGTCTGATCGGGAAGAATCTTTAAATAAAAAGACGAGGACACCGACCACACGAGAATAAAAATGGGTTGACGTTGCGGCAGCCAGAATGGAAGCCTTGTTCATAATAATTGTGAACAATCAAGGCCCCCGTTCTGGGTGTCGAAACATCAACCATGGGGATCATCAAGAGCTTTTCGCTGCAGATATTGTAGCAAGGAAAGTGATTTGCAGCATGAGTTCAGTTTCAATACAGAGCGCAATAAAAATAGAGGACACAAGGAACAGAACGCTCGCTTCCCTTTGTTTACATTGCGGTCTATTAAAATTTAAAGCATACTCTAACGACAACGCCAATCGTGCACCCTTCTGTATATATAGCACCTGTCTTCAGCATAGTAGCACCTTGCCACAGCAAGGGAAACAGCGAAAGAAATAACAATTCATTACGTTCTTGTAACTAGACTAACCTAGAAAAAAAATTTAATGAACCGCGCGCACCACGTGTACTTTTAGAAGTACGTATAAGCTGCCGAAAGGAAGATAAAAAAAATTTCATAGCATTATTTTCATCTATCACACCGCTGCTAGTATATACACTATAGCAGTTTTCTGTGGCATATTGTACAGCTTGTTTCTTCACACGTCATTGCACAAAAAAATCAAATTACCAAAAAATACCGGCTTTAAGCCCGCCATGCGCTGTTGCATCACACATCCTGCCGCGCTAGAGTTTCTCACACTGCTTGCGCTAGCCGCAGGGTTGTACATCTGCCTTGCGAATTGTGAAGTCGTCGCCAGTTTTTGTTTTTGACTTCCACCACTGCAGCAAATTCAGGACGTCTTTGCGGACTTGTGCATAATGAACATAGCTGTCCAGCGCATCGCTTAAGTTATTATAAATTTTTTATATTACTTTAATTACTGTGATCACAGAATAACATTTGGGATATAAAATAAAAAAGAATGCGAATAAAGCCCACAATAGCCATATGTTAACTATGTAAGCGTCTAGTCTATTTACTGTTAGCTCGCCCGTTTGACATGGTTTAAATCAAGTAGCCCCATAAGCAAGAAGCAAAAGAAGTTTGGTACTTATCCAACATAGAACTCCACACAGCTAGCCTCACATAAAAGCATTTTTTCCGAGATAAAATGTGAAACATATATGTATGCGCAACGTCTTTGGAACAAACATAAAGGGACACTAAAGAGATGAGTAATTTTTTTCTCTTATCAGTAAATTCTTCTTTTACAATTCCAAACTAACCACGCAAGCCGGGACAAAACTCTTGGCAAATGCGAAAATGCGGGTGGCGAGGCCACCTTGAAATTCGCGTGGCAGAAGTCGCCAAGTCATAGATTCTGACGGGGTCTACTGGGGCCTACGTAGATCCTAATCGGTAAAAATGAAGTAAATTGACCTCTGAGTGGCCCATTGACTTAACATGCCAAGTTTCAGGAAATTTTGAAGAGCCAGGGCCCCCAAAATACGACGAATACAGTTTGAAATCCGTGACGCCACGCGCGGAGATTTCAGCGCTAAATTCTAAAATGGAACTTTGACCTTGATTTTTTTCCCGTGTTAATAAACTGATGGTTGTGAAATAAATGACATTACAGTTCTCAGAGTACACATTATCAGTCTAAACCGATTCAGTGTTTCGCTTTAGTGTCCCTTTAAGAACTGAGAAAAGTCCAGGCCCGGCCCGACCCGAGCCCACCACCTCAAACCCGCGCCCGGCCCTTAGCCCGGAGATTCAGGCCCGATCCCGGCCCGGGCCCGCCGCAAAACCTACTTTACCCGGCCCGGCCTGGCCCACGCGCCGGGCCGAGCCAAGGTTTTCGGGTAGGCCCGAGCCCGTGCAGTGCTCTACGCCCCATGTCGAGCACGTAGGGTGCCCCGGCGCGCGGGTGACTCGTTTGAGCACCAGACGTTTTCACGCTGCAGCGTTAAAGAGCTCGTTTTGAAAATATCCGTTGTTGGCGTCTTGGTTGTGAGCGACAAATCGGCGTTGTCCTATATTCCTTTATAAATATTTCCTTTATGGATACGTGCTATCCTCCTTGAACTGCGTTGTTTTTGTCAAAAAGAAATTGGAGAAAATTAAAGCGACGCGTGCTCTACATTGTGAGAGCGAAATGCAGTTGTCCAGAACTGCAAGCCACGCGGAAAATTATTTGATAGTTTAACCTAATGGTACATCAGTACTCTTATTTCCACATAGATGAAAATTCTGAGGACTTATGTTGAATATTTTTCCTATCTTTTCGGGCAGATGGCCAGAGTCTGAGTGAACAACAAAAAAGTAAGTACATATTGTGTCTTACACGTTTTCTGTGAGTTGTGTAGTCGTAACTGCTCACTCGAGAATGTTCTTATATTGGTACCGCAGGGTGGCTAATAATCTGTGTATACAAATTTACTCACAAAATATGGTCGATAATTTCATTCCACTAGATTATAATTTGCGTCGTAAGATGGCACGTTGAACAAGAAAAAAATTCCGCGCCGGCACCAGGAATATTGGTACACTAGATAGCTTAAGATTTGCAAAATACGTAAAATAATATGATTTGTATATATTCCTTCAGGACTTCCATTAGTTGCAACCAATACAGAAAGAAAGCAAGCTGCGAAGTGCCTCGAGTGTACAACATCTGCGTAGCCTGCAAGAATGAGTATTAGCTAGATAATTGCATGGCATATTACTGCAGTCACACATTTGTGGTGAATAATACAGTCTAAACTAATGCAGTCAACGAAAGTACGAAACAAAAGCCGGCAGACCCCACGCATTGTGGTAATCGATGTAATGCGAAGCAGCCAGGAAGGAAGCAAATCATGCTTTACATAATTTGCATGTCATGTTTTACATGTTAGAACCTGTCATTTATGTTCGTCATACAGTCACGTCGCGCAATACCAATTTTGGTGTATATCAAGCTAGCGAACTGGATGCAAGCGCACCACGAGCGTGGCATGTAAATGGCGTTGCAGATTACGTGCATGCCATGATTGCCATATTACCACTTGTCATTTATGTTTGTCATGCAGTCACGTCACTCAATACCAAATTTGGTGTATATCAAGCCAACGAAACGGCCGCGAGCGAGCCATGAGCGTGGCACGCAAGTCATGTCGCACATGACAAGTCATGATTTCCATATTACCACTTGTCAGTTATGTTCGCCTACAGTCATGTCACTCAGTACCAAATTTGGTGTATATCAATCTAACGAAACAGCCGCGAGCGTGCCATGAGCGTGGCATGCAAGTCATGTCGCACACGACAAGTCATGATTTCCATATCACCACTTGTCATTTATGTTCGCCATACAGTCATGTCACTCAGTACCAAATATGGTGTATATCAATCTAACGAAACAGCCGCGAGCGCGCCATGAGCGTGGCATGCAAGTCATGTCGCTCATGACAAGTCATGATTTCCATATTACCACTTGTCATTTATCTTCGCCATACAGTCACATCACTAAATCCCAAATTTGGTGTATGTCAAGCTAACGAAATGGCGGCGAGCGCGTATTGAGCGTGACTTGTAAATCATGTTGTTCGTGACATGCACGTCAGTATTTGCTTATTACCACCTGTCATTTATGTTCTTCATACACTCATGTCACTCAGTCCAAAAATTGGTGTATATCAAGCTAACGAAACGGCCGCGAGCTCGCCATGACCGTGGCATGTAAATCATACTTTTCATGACAAGTTACTCATGATTTTCATGATATGACCAGCCACTTATGTTCGTCATACAGCCATGTTATGCCATACCAAATTTGGTATAAATCCCACTAACGATACGGCCAAGGGAGCACAAAGTCGTAGGCGGCTAGATAGATAGATAGCTAGATAGATAGATACGCTCAAAGTCGCCGAAGTTCGCTAAGAAATGCTTCGCATTTAAAAACAAACGTTTCAAATGAAATCAAAAGAAATCAAATGCTCCTTTTGCATGAATACGTTAAAGCAACGACGATAAACACGGCAGCAAAACTCCGCACACAAGACGTTTGCCAGTCCCACTCCAACGAGCTACCTGTGTGCCTTCTTCGCCCGTATTTGTCCTCACAGGTGCAGCACACTGCAATGAAAAACAACTTCCGTTACCATAAACATTAGTTCAAATTGCAGTGCCGGTAAAATGGGCTAAAAACTACAAAAATACTCGTGTAAACCTCACAGGGTTCCTTGTGCATTCGCCTAAGACCACTCGAATGCGAAAGCCACCTTCTTTTTATTCTCAGTCGATGTATTGATCCTCCTCCCTACAGCTCCGAAAGCTTTCTTCACCTTGTAGTGTGCACGTATCTCACAGGAGTACGGCCACTAGCGTGGGTTCGGACTTAGCGAGCCACAGGGCCGCGTCTGCCGTCGCCTCGCGTAAACCAGCGCGCCGCAGCACAAGTGCGTTCGGGCAGCAAAGGCACCGAGCGCAGCGCGGCAAGTACACAGTATACTGCTCTCGGGATCCGCAACACTTTATTGCCTGCGGCAACACCACAAAACGCAGTACAACGCCCGCTCCCAAAAGGCGGCGGGAAAAGCAACAGGCTTAACCACGCCACGGGCGAAAATACAACACAAAGGGTGCCGCTAGCACGTCTCCGGGGGCAAAAGGGCTCACGGCGACGCGTCGCCGTGGGAAACGTTCCCTCGCGACTACGCTGCGTACTCTCACGATCAGTGACGAAAGGGCCCGATCGCTCGAGTGAGGGCAAACTCCGCTCTCGATGGTTTCGATAGGTACGGCTCGGCGTAGTAAGACCACGCGCGAACACACCGCACCGCTCTTCGGCCTAGCGTTCGGAAAAGGGCAACGGAAGGTAAGCGTTCGCCGCGGGCGCAAGGCACCGTTGGCGAACCGTCCGAGCGAACCCCAAGAACAAAGGAGCTGACGGACGGGAAGCAAAACGACGTGCTTACCCCACGCTGTCCAGAGAGATTCTAAGATTCTGACTCCCGCCGCGCGCGCAAACGTCTCGCGAGACGCGAGACTCGAGCGTGGCGCCACAGTCGAGAATTGGCGCCGGGAGAGAGGTTAGCGTTACTCCCGCTCTCCCAGCACCGACGGACCGCGGAGAAGGGGAGAGTCATGCGAGGACATGGGGACGGCAGAAATAGGCGAAAAAGCCCGCGCAATGGCGGCGGGCTAGCCTCCATCCCCACAACATATCGTGGCGAAGCCCTGCATCAAGATCGGACGCATTGCAAGATTTCTGCACGTCACTTGCCTTTGCAATGCCACTGTGGTCAGGCCAGCTTTGGCTATGCGATGATGTCGTGTGACGATGCGATCATGGGACGTCGCCGATACGGCATGATAATGTAACAATTTCGGATATCTGTTGCGTGATGATGACGTCATAAGCGGGCGTCAGCACGCGATGATGATTTCGTGCATCACCCGTGTGGACGCCGACGCCGGTGGTTAATTTTCTTGTTCGTACTGGCATCTAAGGCTTTAGCCTTATTATCCGGGGAATGAAAATGTAGCCAGCTTCACTCCGTGAAAGACTCTGAAAGAGTGAAACTGATGCACCCCTTCGTCAGGCTATAGACTTTCTATGTATCTTCTGGAAGTGTTTGTAAGAATTTATTTGTTTGGCGAGTGTTCTGACGTATTTCGCTGTTTTATCATTGGTCTTTATTCCACACACTATATTACACTATGGGGCGACACTTTGCTCATTAACAGCGAAAATAGCACTCAAGCGTGACCGTAGCCCATTCCGCTCGCCGATTTGCCCAAAATGCTTATTACTGTCACGGCCACGACTGTGTTGGAACGCAAGCAACATTGCCAGTGGTGCTGCTGTGCATGATATACCAACGTAGCCATGATAGTTTGGCGATGGTTCGATGCATGTACACCGTCTCCCGAGCTGGCGTACAACATTCGTCACGTTCTCCCCCTCCCACTGAGCCTCTCTCTCGCTAATGTCAGCTAGTAGCAGCCCTTTCCGCTTCCTGCCTAGCCTCGCCTCGTTACACCACCAGGCTGTGCGAGCAGTGTACCTTTGTCTTAATATAAAAACGGCGCAAAAAACGGACAAGAGAAAGAAGGACACAGACGGGGCGCTGTCTGTGTCCTTCTTTCTCTTGTCCTCCGTTTTGCTCTGTTTTTAGATGTGAAGCATCTTATGGCGAAGCTTAATCCGGTGGTGGTGGTGGTGGTGGTGTGCCGCGTGCCCACCCTTACTGCGCATGCGCAAACAGTTAAAAAAAAATAAAAATAAAAACCGCCTATCCCCCCCTCTCTCTCCTCTAGGCATCCCTCCCCGCGGCAACCACACCCTCACTGCGCATGCGCCTCCCTTCCTCTCTCCCCCTCTTACACTCCCCCCCCTCTCTCTCCATCCCTGCCCGCGGCGTCTAACTCCCCCCTGCGCATGCGCGTCCCCCCTCTCTCTAATCTCCTACGCTCCCCCTCTCTCCTCTACGCATCCCTGCCCACGGCGTTCACACTCCCCACTGCGCATGCGTGTCACCCCCCTCTCTCTCCTCTCCTACGCTCCCCCCTCTCTCGCCTCGCGACGCCGACGCAGGCAGCGTCTGCTAGCGAGTTTCTTGGTTGAAAAAACCGACTGCTCGCGCTGCACAACCGTTCACTGGCCATCCCGTATATATGGCAATGGATCTTGACCTCCAAGGTGGTGCCGGTGGGAGATTTCTCCTGTGCGTTGTTGAACAATAAAAATTCGCAGCGTGCGCGTTAACTAAAAGCGGAGTGCGGGTGTCTGTGTCCATTCGGAGTCTTCTGTCTCTCATTGCCCATTAGCAGCGATTGGCATGTTCCAGTAGGAAACACTGCTCCATCACTGCCTGCTTTGCGCCTCCCCAGTTTTCTCTCCTGCGCAACGCTGCGATGAGCGCCAGCGTCAACGCCGCCGCCAGTGTAAGCGTTAGCGCCCGCTGCTTCACATCTACACATGGTTCCCTTGAGCGGGAGATGGTGTAATTTTATATGAAGTATGTCGTACTAATTCGCGCAAGCAACCAGTTTAGTACCTCTGTCCCTACCAGCGCCACTCTCTACTTGCCTCATTGTCACCGCCCTAAGGAGCACTGGTAAGAGTTGCAACGGCTTACGGCGAAGGGTCGACTAAAAGAGAAAAAACTTCCCCATCTCCCGCTAAAGGGAACCATGTGTGGATGCGAAGCAGCGGGGAGATGGCTGGTTTGAGCGGGAGAAACGTCGCCGCTCCCGTTTCGCGGCACCGGCCCGGGCGCTCATCGTGGCGCTGCACAGGAGAGAGAATGAGGCGCGCGCGCTCCGTTATTTTCATACCGCGTAACTACCGTGGCGGCCGCAGTGGAGCATGCAGTTGTCGCACCACCTGTCGTGCGCGCGGCTCCGTAGAGTAGAGGATTCCCAGAGGAGAGAACGGGGGAGACCGTAGAAGTGGAGAGAGGGGGAGGGCACGCGCATGCGCTGCGGGGGTGTGGGATGCGGGAAGGAGGGACGGACAAATCCCCCCACAAGCACATGCAAGCAAGATCAAGGAATGGAGTCAACGGGACGCGGGCGCCGCTTCGTGGAGTAGAGGATTGCTAGAGGAAACAAAGGGGGGGGGGGGCATAGGAGAGCAGATAGACAGGGTGTGGGACGCGGGAAGGAGGGACGGCATATTTGTGCAATTTTTTAATTGCACAAAGATGCCGATCCACCTCATAACGCTTGCCTCAAAGAGAAAGATGTCGCATAGGCTGCTACTGAGTGGGATCTGCCTAACTTCTTTATTGTCATGCTTTGCTTACTTGGTTACAACATGAACCAGACAGGACAGAGTGGGCTAATGCTAGTACAGGTAGCTTTACTTATGCGAGTGAATTCAATTTAAGATCGCCAAAATAATTTTCAGATGTTAGGAAATGCCATTTGCTACCACTACACCTTGTGTGAAGGTAGGGTTAGGAATTATTCTCCCAAAAGTTGTGGATTAGCATTTGAGTTGCTCTTCGGTGAGCGAACTGGTAGTAAATCCTTTGCTTATAAATAAAAAATAGGTACCATCTTTTATCGGCACTTTCATAGGCAAGCATGTCGAAGAGTACCAATTTGTGGACAGCAAAGAAATTACACTTTTTGTATTGGCGAGGAAATTTATGCGAAAGCATTCGCTGACTAACTGCGTCGGGGATGCTTTGTATTCTCAGAAGCATTTTTGTTTTGTGAAAACCAGTAGCTACGCAATTCAAGACTTCTTTTAACTAGTCATAGCTTAAGCAGTCGCTTAAGGTGTTCATCAAAACAACATACTGCGCACCCTCAGATACGTTCGGGGGGCATCTTCCAACGACAGTTTGACTTGTCACTGCCCCATGATCCAAAATTTAAAAGCCTGAAAGGAAAAAATCACAGTTTCGCCGCAAGAGCGAAGCAATGAATGCGATCGCAACGAATTGGCATTTCACGTGAAGAACGGCAAGCAGATCGAAACTTGGAGCGCACTGCTAAAGCGCAAAGGACGCACGAAACATACGCACAGGTATACACAGGACGAGCGCGAACTAACAAGTGTCACAGCTGTTACTTCACTGTGTTTGAACAGCGCGCTTCTTTCGGAAACGAGGCCTCTGCAGCGAGCGAAGTGACCTTTCTGCGCTCTGTAACCTAAACGCAGTCTTTCCGACGAGAGCACGACGTAAAACCGGTAAAACTGCCCCCATCCCCCCTACCCCAAGATAAGCGCGCAGGGCCACCCGCGGGCATAGGCGCCTACTCCCTTCAGGCCAAAGTGCAAGTCGGGGTGTTGGGAAGCCAACGCGTCGCAACGAGTGGGGCGCCGAACCATCTCACTTTCTTCGTGGCTTGTGTGTGTGTATATATATATATATATATATATATATATATATATATATATATATATATATATACGGGGCATGACGGCGAAAAGCAGCCGAGAGTGTCCATATAATTGCTATCGCAATAAAAGAAGACGGCAAGAAAGCCCCCCACTGAAGTAGCTGCCAGACAGGACGGCCAACACTCCGTTGTCAATGGACGGGAACCAATGACAAGCTCTTAAAAATATTCCGGACCGGCGCCGGGGGGGGCTCTGCCCTCTATGAACCCTTACGGAGGGGGGCCCGAGCCCCCCCCCCCCCCTCGTAGTCTCCGCCTATGACTACTACTGGAACCTATGGCGCTAAAGTTCCCCCCGATGCGTGCTACCGTTTACTGGTGTAGCTGATTATATTCATCTGTGAAGTTTATGCGTTTAAGACCACAAAATGTCACTAGACTGCTTCCAAGGACATATGTGATCATCCGTTCCCTTCATAGAGCTTTTGATAATTACATTTGTGACCACCAAATAAAGCAGCAGCTGGCGCCAAAATTAGGATCTACGCGATTTGATATTAATAATAATAATAATAATAATAATAATAATTCTTGGGTTTAACGTCCTAAAACCACGACATGATTATAAGGGGCACCGTAGTGAGGGGCTCTGCAAATTTCAATACCTGGGTATTTTAATGTGCACCTACATTATGTACACGGCCATGAAGCATTTTCGCCTGCACTGAAAATGCGGCCACCGCGGCCGGGATTCGTTCTCGCGACCTTCGGATGAACAAGAAATTAAAACAGTCAAATCGTGACGGTACGGAAAGCAAACAAAACCGCTGCATGTGTATTGCACAATCCTGCAACACTAGTGGATGTGTGTGAACAGACGCTATTGTTCAAGTCTAGAGTCGTAGTGTTGGTTTGCAACTTGTGCCAGTGTGATAGGCGACAAAATTGCGGCCTGCTGTCTGTTTCTTGAGCTATTTGTCGACGATCTCTTGCAGTCTCAGCATCTGGCTCCTCATTGTGTCTTTTTCTTTTCCATTTGGCCTTTTCAGTGGTAAGCAAAGTAGAGGCCGAATGGCTGTCAGCGTCGACACTTTTGTCGCATGGGCAGCATGCTCCGCCTTATGCACGGATTCATTTTGACACATACAGGAGGACTGTGCGTTGTTTCACCGGTCGCGCATGTGGTGCTGATGGGCTTTGATTCTTTGGCTTCAGGACTAGATGTCGGCATTGCACATGGTGGGGATTGTGAGGCAGCGCTGCTATTATTGCTCTATGACTGTTCGGTCGCAGCACGGTCCCGTTTAGTGGCGCTTGTCATGCTTCATGCAGTTCTTACCTTCGACTACAAACGTGAAGGGCAGCCTGCAAAGACTGACGGGACTGCATCCTTCTTGAAACCTCGCTGCTTACATTCTATGAAATCTTCTGGTGGGAAATGGCGGCTAGATATTTTAGTGAAATTTGAAGATGCATTAGGACGCAAGTTATCCCGGCTAATTACTGCAAGCCACTGCTCCCGTACACTAGTGGTGGCTGCAATAGTCTTATAGTATATATATATATATATATATATATATATATATATATATATATATATATATATATATATATATATATTATGACGTCTTGGTTGACCACGACGTTTATTAGACGCGAGGTCTTGGAAGCCAACGGGCAGAGCACGCACACACTCGATGATGATGAGAATGACACGGTGACGATGCGGACAGAGTGACAAACGGATGATGATGATTATGATAATTCACAGGTGAGGAAGAAGTACATAACAAATGCCCACACTAATTCCCCCCACGTGGAAGCGGACATCCTGGCCGCCGCATGTCAAAATGACGAGGAACGTCGCGTGAATGGTTTCATGCGAGAAACGTGCACAGTCTCTGTACTGCGGTGACGGCGGTCTGTTGAGGCGACAAGTGGTGTCACGCGGTAATTAACAGGCGAAGTCTGCTCCAGAACTATGTACGGCCCGATGAAGCGTGGTTGAAACTTGTCATAGAGACCAGGGGTGCGAATAGGTGTCAAAAGCAGCACTTCGTCACCCGGTCGGAAAGATACAACGCGGTGGGATGCGTCATAAATAATCTTCCGCTCTTGTTGTCTCGCTTCCGTGTTCATGCGAGCTTGATGGCGAGACTGGGCCAGTCGGGAAATGTATTCTTGGCTGGAAGACTGAGATGAGTTAACATTGCTGTTGAAGAAGGAAACGTCGAGAAGTGTAGTAGGGACACGTCCGTAAACGAGGTAGAATGGCGAGTAGCCGGTTGTGCGCTGAACGGCCGTGTTGTAGGCGAAGGTGAGGAATGGTAGAAGGGTATCCCAGTTTTTATGGTTTGGTTGGACGTAGACGGCTATCATGTCAGCAAGAGTGCGATGAAATCTCTCGGTGAGACCGTTGGTCTGAGGGTGGTAACTTGAAGCTGTCTTGTGAGTAGTGCCAGAAGCGCGCAGTACTTCATTTAATATTTGTGACAGGAACACCCTTCCACGGTCACTAAGCAGTACACGAGGAGCCCCATGACGCAGAATTATAGCGTGAAGAACGAAGTCAGCGACTTCCGCAGCTGATCCAGTAATCACAGAGGCTGTCTCAGCGTAGCGCGTCAGATGGTCTACGGCGGTCACTATCCATCGTTTGCCAGTAGGTGTGATGGGAAGAGGCCCGTAAAGGTCGACACCTACAACCTCGAATGGCATTGCGGGGCACGGAATTGGCTGCAGAGGTCCGGCAGGGCCAGATGTCGGGAGTTTACGACGTTGGCATGGGAAGCAGGAACCGACGTACCGCGCTACGCTAGTAGAAAGGCCAGGCCAGTAGAAACGACATCGAATGCGGTCAAGAGTTTTTTGAAAACCAAGATGGCCAAGAGTCAAGTCATCGTGGAAGGCTTCAAGCACATGAAGTCGAAGAGAGCGTGGTAGCACAGGAACCCAGCGTTGACCGTCAGGATGATAAATGTGGCGGTAGAGGACGCCATTTTCCAGCTTAAATTGCAGGAGTTGACGACGAAGTCGCGCGTTAGGTGGATGGGAAGCTCCCGAGAGGCGGTCCATAATACGCCTGCAGTATGGATCGGACAGCTGGCGGGAGCTAAATGTTGGCTCGTCGTCCGAAAACAGTTGGTCTATTGAGGCGAGCGTAGGAACTGCGGTAGAAGTGACGGCCGAGCTCTCGCCAACGCCGAGCTGAGTAGGAGGAAGCGGGCAGCGAGAAAGAGCGTCGGCGTCTTGATGTTTTCTACCAGACTTGTAAGTTATGTCAAAGTCATACTCCTGCAGGCGTAGAATCCACCGACCCAAGCGTCCGGACAAGTTCTTTAGAGTGGAAAGCCAGCATAAGGCATGGTGGTCCGTAACGATTGTAAAGTGACGGCCGTGGAGATAGGGACGGAACTTCTGCACCGACCAAACCACAGCCAAACATTCCTGTTCAGTTATCGTGTAGTTCTTCTCGGCAGCGGTGAGTACGCGACTGGCGTATGCAACAACTCTCTCTAGCGAAGAGTTGTCGCGTTGCAGGAGAACGGCTCCAATACCGCGGCCGCTAGCGTCTGTATGTAGGATAGTCGGTGCGGCTTCGTCAAAATGGCAGAGTACAGGCTCGGACGTGAGGGCGCCCTTTAACAGGTCGAATGCCGTCTGACATTCTTCAGACCACAGAAAAGGGACGTCTGAAGCAAGTAGCTGGTGTAGTGGAGCAGCTATTGAGGCGAAGTTCTGGATAAACCGACGAAAATAGGAGGCGAGGCCGAGGAAACTCCGTAACTCCTTCGGCCTTTCGGGGCGCGGAAAGCGAAGGACCGCAGCAATCTTGTCAGGGTCTGGCCGAATTCCATCCTTGCTGACGACGTGTCCCAAGACCTTGATAGACTTGCTGGCGAAACAGCATTTCTTGGTGTTGAGTTGGAGACCAGCGCCGGCAATGCACGTCAAAACTTCGTCCAAGCGTTGTAGGTGCTGAGCAAACGTTGAGGAAAAGATAACGATGTCGTCCAGGTAGCAAAGGCAAGTTTTCCATTTCAGGCCGCGCAGCACGGTGTCAATCATGCGCTCAAAAGTCGCGGGCGCGTTGCACAGCCCGAAAGGCATCACATTGAATTCGTATAGCCCGTCGGGGGGTGGCGAACGCTGTCTTCTCTTTATCGTCTTCATGCATGGGAATTTGCCAGTACCCTGAACGCAAGTCGAGGCTCGAAAAGTATTCCGCGCCTTGTAGGGAATCAAGGGCGTCGTCAATGCGTGGCATGGGGTACACGTCCTTGCGAGTGATCTTATTGAGCGCCCGGTAGTCCACGCAAAAGCGCACAGAGCCATCCTTTTTACGGACCAAAACAACAGGTGACGACCAGGGGCTAGATGAGGGGCGGATGACCTCCCGTTTGAGCATGTCGGCAACGTTTTCTTCTATAATTTTTCTCTCAGCTAGAGATACGCGATAGGGCCGGCGGTGTACAATAGACGTCCCAACTGTTTGAATTCGATGAGCTGTAGTGGTAGTGCGGCCCAACGTAGAAGAGCAAACATCGAAAGAACTTGCGTGTTTCTGCAACAATGCAAGCAGCTGCTGCGTCTGTGAAGCTGTCAAGTCGTTGCTGATGGCGGCGGTAAAGGTGGAGGAAGAAGCATGCTCACGATTGGAAGGATCTTTGGATGCGACGGCTTGAAGTGGCGTGACGAATACAGGCTCGTGATCGACGACACGGGCCACCGTAGTGCTCTGTGGAAGTAGAATCTTCTCCGATGTAGAGTTCACGGCGGTGACGAGTGCAGACCCATTGCGTAAACGAACGACACCGGACGCAAGAACTATGCCTTTACGAGCGCAAAGAGATGAAGGGGAGACCAACACGTCGCCGTGGTCGATGTCGTTGGACGTAATGGTGACAATTTGTTCTTGAAGTGGCGGCAGTTCGGTGTCTTCCGCAGCGATCAGACGAAGTGGCTTTTGGGTGTCGTCGTCGAGCATGTAGTCGGTGTCAGTGAGGTGGACGACGCGTTGTCCACAACAAATAGCCGCTGAAGCAGATGACAGAAAATCCCACCCTAAAATCAGTCTGTGTGAGCAACGTGACAGGACAGCAAACTGTATATGATGACGGATACCGTCTATAAAAACACGAGCAGTACAATAAGCGGAAGGGCGAATGGTGTTCCCCTGGGCAGCAACTAATGTGGGTCCATCGTAAGGCGTCATCACTTTGTTCAGACGTCGACACAAATCAGCACGTATAACAGAAAATGTCGCGCCCGTGTCCACCAAAGCATCGACATGCACTCCTTCCACAACCACAAAAACCATGTGGCACGGGCCTGATGGAGGAATTTCAGTCCTAATTTGGAATGCAGTTTGTCCTCCAAAAACTGCATCACCTAGTTTTCCGACTGATTAGCAGTGGCGAATGAGGCAGGCCGAAGTGAAGAAGAGGAGCGGCGATAGGGCGAAAGTGAGCGGGGTCGTGCGGATCGGCTGTTCCGCGAAGCATTCGATGCGGGCGGAGATGGAGACCGGTGGGGAGGCGACGAGTACCGTTGACCATGATAAGAGGCCCCAGCGGAAAAATCTCGTTCACGCATGTCATAACCTCGACGCTCATCCTTGCTGGCGCTTTCGGCAGAAACGAGATGTGGCCACGATACCCGCAGTAGTAGCCGACTGGGCGGGACGAACGCCAGGGTGGTGAGTAGAAGGCGTTCGGAGCACCTGGAGATAGTGCGGTCAGGTGGGCTGACGAAGGGTCTGGTGGCACCGAACGGAAGTTGACCGGGGGCGCGGCAGCAAGCGACGCGTATGATGGTAGCGGCAACGACGTGTTCATGTCGCTGGGAGACGCGGCAGCAACTTGGGCGTACGTTGGTATGGGCCTAGGAGCAGGTGGCTGCACGTGCGCAGGGGAGGTCATGGATGTGAGTTCCTCCCGGATGATGTCGCGCAAGGCCGCTCCAGAAGACTGTGTAGAATACGGTGAAGGATGTGAGAAGCCCATCGCCTGTAGTTCTTCACGTATGATGTCCCTTATGAGGTCACGGAGATGTTTAGAAGACGCAGAGTGGTGTTCGCCAATGTCTGGTTGGAGACGAACCGAGTCCAGGGCATCGAGGCGCTGACATGTCGTGACGACGTCAGCGACGGTACATGGGTTCTGAGCAGCGAGGGCATTAAATGCAACAGCCCCTATGCCCTTCAAAATGTGGCGAACTTTGTCCGATTCCGGCATGGACGAATTAACACGCCGGCAGAGCGCAAGGACTTCCTCGATGTACGATGTGTACGACTCACCGGGATGTTGTTGGCGAGTGTCGAGAGTCCTCTTCGCGACTGCAGACCGAACGGCGGGTGTGCCAAAAACGTGACGGAGCTGCTGCTGGAAGGTCGCCCAGTCGGGTAAGTCAATGACATGGTTGAAATACCATGTCTTCGCAACGCCGGTCAGGTAGAAAGGGACGTAACGCAGTTTTGCGGCCTCGTCCCACCGATTAGCAGCACTCACGCGGTCGTAGTCATCGAGCCAGTCCTCGACGTCTTCTCCACGAAGACCAGCAAAAAGCGGGGGGTCGCGCTGTTGCCCGTGTATGAAAACAGGAGGCGCAGCTTGCGGCGGCAGAGTGGAGATGGCATCAGCACCGGCAGGCTCGTTTTGCGACATGCTGCCGGACAGTGGGCGCAAGCGACGGCCTGAACGAAGCTCCAGGGGGTAGAGCGAGCTGGGAGAGGACCGAGGACCGAAAATCCACCTCCACCACGTATGACGTCTTGGTTGAACACGACGTTTATTAGACGCGAGGTCTTGGAAGCCAACGGGCAGAGCGCGCACACACTCGATGATGATGAGAATGACACGGTGACGATGAGGACAGAGTGACAAACGGATGATGATGATTATGATAATTCACAGGTGAGGAAGAAGTACATAACAAATGCCCACACTAAATATATATATATAGTTGCAGCAATGAAATAACGCTGGCCCCGGTAGAATAAGGAACAAAAGAGAGTACGACGCACGTTGGTATTGCACGGTATATTTTCTGACGTTTCGGCTGGTGGACCAGCCTTTGTCAAAGTCTTTGTGAATGACTTTGACAAAGGCTGGTCCACCAGCCGAAACGTCAGAAAATATACCGTGCAAAACCAACGTGCGTCGTACTCCCTTTTGTTCCTTATATATATATATATATATATATATATATATATATATATATATATATATATATATATATATATATATATATATATATATATATATATATATATATATATATATATATATATATATATAAGAGAAGAGACACAACTTAGCGGTTGTCTTAGTTTTATTTTCCAACGGTTTCGACCAGTGGACCGGTCTTCGTCAGCGCTGATGAGAAAATGCGACGCTATGCGAACATCACAAATCGACGTGGTCAATCTTTGTTGAAGGAAGGAGAGGACGAAAACAATAAATCACTGAAGTTGACAGTAGTGACGTTTGTATGCCAAGCAGTTCTCTTCGACTCATTGGCTGGAGGAAGCGAAGAAGAGAAAGGGGAAACAAGCCCCGTTTGGAGTGTGGCAGGTCCCGTACATACGGGCAACAAATAAATAAATAAGAACAAACGACAAACAAACAAACAAATAAATAAATAAATAAAAATAAAAAGAAAAAAAAACAGAAAGAAAAGAACGAAAAATGAAAAGGGCGCCTTCCGCGACGCGCCTTTGAAGGTCGCAGGGGGACGCGGGGGACATTGTTCATTTTCCTGGGGGCGGGCAATTACTTGCAGCAAGGGGTGCATCCCTGGCAGAGTTCGTAAGCCCCCCGATCCAGCGCCTTCTGCAGTCACTTAGATAACAAAGAAAAAAAAAGAAAAAATGGGGAAAAGAGGACTGTCGGTGTTTCTTTGTTGCTAACCAGTTGCATATGTGTGGGGGGAAGAATGGGGGGGCAAAGAATGTGCGCGCGCACAAGGCCCTTTCAGACGTGCAGTTTACCCCTGGCGCCAGTGGACACATGTCGCCAAAATGACGACGTGGGCGCATGCATCCTCCCTTTTAGTGCCGCTCCCTGAGGCGCCGGTGGTCAAACAGCTAGTGCTGGCTATCCTCTTCAGTTTAAAATAACATTAAGACAAATGAATTAAACTAGGCGGTAAAAATATAAACAAATTTGAAAAAGACGAATAAAATTAATAATAACCTTAAAATAATGAAAATACATCGCACAGTCGGAAAAATGTATATATAATACGGAAAATTCAGTCAAAATGAAAAAAAAAAAGAGAGAAAAGGAATAATAAAATAAAAATAAAAGGGGAATAATAATAAAATAAAGACCAAAGTACACATAAGAAGAAAATACGGAAAGATGTCCGGCTGGTCCGCTCCCCCCAGATAACTGTTGGAAGCTCCATTTTAGCACATCCACCGCGGATTAAAACTGCCACGAGTCATTTGCCGTCTGCTAACCCTCGCACGCCCTAAGAAACGAGAGGTTGCCGATGTTTTCATTGATCCCGTGTGTCACCGTTCGAAATGTGTGAATGAAATAGGACTCTCTTTGTTCCCGTTCACGAGTACTCCGGAAGCCTGACTGGAGGAGGGTGACACGTATTTTATCGAAGGAGTGTTCTGGCAAAATCAGATGTTTTGAGAAGGGGAGATTTGGCAGAGTACGTGCGTGTGCTCTGTGGTTATTCAGACGTAGTCTGAACGCCGTCCCAGTCTGTCCGATATACTGCTGGCCACAGACATCACAATGCAGCATGTACACCACATTCTCACTGTCACAATTTAGGGAGTCCCCAACTTTGAATTCGAAGTCTGAGGACGAAGCCTTGGCAACACAGGTCGTGGTCATGTGTTTGCAGACCTGGCAACGCGGTTTTCCACAAGGCTTGCAACCCGATTCCCTGTTTCCAGATGCGGTCGTCTTAGCTCTAACTAGGATATCTTTTATGTTCTTTCCGCGGCGGTAGACCACTCGCTGCGGCTCCGTGAAAAATTGAAGATAGGCACGCTGTGCTGTATAATGTTGAAATGCTTGGAGAGGATGTTGTTGAGGTGCGGTAGTGTGGACGAGTACGATCAAATTCACGGACGATTGCGATACTGCCTAACACTAATTCTGATGGCAGCTTCGTGTTGAGGCAAAGCCAACTGCGTTTGAAGTTTTGGCTTTCGGTAAGGTATCTCTTACGTCATAAATGATAATCTTTGTGATGTAGGACAGCACCCACTATAACATTATTCGTCTTTCTGCGGATAACCGTTACGCATATGCATGGTATTAAGTGCACTTTGTGGATACTGCATCTTGCTGATGACGATGATTAATTATGGCTGAGCACTTTGCAGTGGGTGTGAAGCACAGAACCACACACTCGTTGCGGAATTAGCATTGCGTGATGACTGGCTGGTACTCTACTCTTCTGCCACGCTATATTACCTAGGGTAACACGATTATTTGACATACATGACGGCTGTATAGGGGTGTTTTGCTAATGAGTTCCTCAGTGGTAGAATACTCGACTGTCATGCAGAGGGCCCGGGTTCAAATCCCATTTGACCCTGGGTATTTTTCTTTTATTTTATATTGACACGAAAGCGCTTTATGCCGGTGTCCAACATAGGCTCCACTGATGTCCGCCACAAATTTGACGTGGTGGAATATATACTAGCAGATGGCAAAGAAAAAAAAGTCGAAAAAAAACGTTCCGTCGCCGGGAGTCGGACCTACGACTCCTCGCTCCGCAGTGCACGGCGCGAAACCACTCGGCCACAGAGCGTACGTTCTTCAATTTACTAACGGCGAGCTATTTATATACACCATTTACCATGGGCGCTACTCAGAGCTCGGTGGCTTCAGCGTGTTCTTGTTATCACTAGCGAGATGGCGTGAAGAGCGCGGTCGGCGAGCCCTAAATGTCATCTCCCGCGCGTTGCGATGCGCGCGCGCCTCAAGAGGGCGTGATCACTCATGCCTTCGTGCTCTTCTCATGATGGGGGGCGTTTTTCACGTCTTGTGCTTTCACAGCAAGTTTGGGTTGAAGTTACAGAGAACACGAAGGTCACTTGGTTCGCTGCAGCGGCCGCGTAGAGCTCTCTGCTCACACAAAAGAAGTTGTTAGTTGGCGCTCGTCCTGTGTTTACTTGTGCATAATCAAAGGGTTTGCAGCGCAAGCACGGAAGTGCTGAACGAAAAGGCGTTGCAGCGAGGAACGGAAGGCAATGAGGGACGCACACAAAGCGGAGCGCTCGTGTGCGTCCCATGAGACTACGTCCCACCAAAACTGCTACGCACCAAGCCGAGTTGATCATGTACGGCATGTATGGTCGCGGGTTTGATATGTCATGGCGTACATCACATCTGTAACATGATTTTTGTGTAGTGAACAGTCATTTATGTTCGTTATGCACTCTTTTCATGCCGTGCCTGGTATAGACGTCAGACTCTGCCCAGGCGGCGCCGCGAAAAACGCCGCCACCAGCGCTCTCATCGCCGCCCTGGCCACAACTGGGTAGTGCAAAGAGAGCCGTCCGCAAGCGAATGTGCATAGGCCACTATAGAACCCCCCTGTTTAGTTGGTGCTGAGGCGTGGTTTCCTGAAAATTAAGGACCTGGAAAGCTTCGTCCGTCAATTTACCCTCGCTTCAGAAAAGTAGGAAGCTAATCAAAGCGAATATCGAGTACAATGAAAACGATGTTTCAGGTATTTCGGCGTGCTGCGACTCGCAAGTGCAAGCGAGCATGGCATGACATCGAGTTCGAGGCAAGCACTCCGACGTGCGTTCTGTAACGCCTAACTGCGTTAAATTTGGGCATACACATAATGTCAGAGCGATGAAGTACATACAAGAGCAATGTATCTTACGATCAATGGTACGAAGCTCGCTTTATCAGGCACGAATGGCCCCGGCGATTTGCACCTTTGCAGTTGCATTTCCATCCATCTCTCGCTTCCTGTGTGTTGAACTATTTTATTACGCATCCTCGAATGTTCTGTTGACGGTTGTCGTCCGTTTGTATAAACTGCAAATGGCGATACGTGCGTGTCCACTTTCTCGGTATACACAGAAAGGCAAAACCGAGGCTTCCGAGATAGCTGCGGCAGTCGCGGAGACCACAGGCAGGTCACGACCAACATGTAGCGATTTACTTGTATGATGCACGTGTTAGCATTTGCTAGTTAAATCCGGAACATTGAGCCTTCAAAGCGTACGTGCGCGGTGATGTGTGGTGACGACCAGTTCAGATTATGGGTGGTCGCGGAGTGCGAGATGTTTATCGCACGTGTCACCAGTCTGATTTTAACTGTTGCACGGCGCGCACCGCGGTCAGAGGCTCTGATGAACTTCATAGCCAAGGTTACCACGGTTCTCCGTCAAGGCTACTCAAAACAATAACAGGAGACCTACATCATCACACTTTTATTGCGATAGCAATTATATGGACACTCTTGGCTGGTTTTCGCCGTCGGCGTCGGCGTTGGCGTCGGCGTCCGCGTCATTTGCCGTATATGTATGTATATAACCGGCCCCGCCCGTCGTTAGTGAGCGTGAAAAGACGCGAGGGGGGGGGGGTCCCTCGAGCGACCTTCGATTTTACGAGCGGGGGCGCGCGCGTTATCTCCCCTTCTCGGCGGCCGACAGTGGGGGGGAAGGGGGGGGGGGGAACCTTCGATTTTACGAGCGCGGGCGCGGGCGCGCGCGTTATCTCCCCTTCTCGGCGGCCGACAGCGGGGGGCCGGTGTACCCTTCTACGTGCTGCGCTCTCAACGCGGAGAGAATTCTCTTAAACAAGCGTTTTCTAGAGTTGCGTGAGATCGGATCCAAAAAGAGTTAGCTGCCAGCCTCACTTCGTATAACATTACAATTTTTTGCTATCGCATTCATTGCTTCACCCTTGCGGTGAAACTGTGACTTTTTTTCATGCAACCGGCTCCGGAGAACGCGAGTAATTCGTTTACCCAACACGTTCGCAACCGCAACGGCCCGTATCCAGAGCTCTCGCCGTTCTGCCTCATGCGACAGCTACGGAAATCGGTAAAAGTGAAGTCCTTTACGTCCGAGGCAATTCACAACGCAACAGTAGCGTCGACTGAGGCCTTCGAATCGTAGCGCGCGGAGCTGTTGCGTCTGCTCTTGTTTTCGCCGTCGTCCTGGCGAGTGATCCAACAAGCACTTCATGGCGGTTCGGTTGCACGTCCGACTAGCGGAGAGACATTCGTAGCTCTTTTTCTGAGTGTTCAATGCGCGAACACAGCTAATATTTAGCTCAATCGTTGTTTCGCACTCGCTAGTTGCACCTGCTTGCACAGCAAACTATGCATGGCAGTCGGATTTTGCGCGACCCAAAACTTCTCCGACAGGTGGCGCTACGTGTCTGCAAAACTCCAGGGTCTGACGTCTATACATCAAGTTAATAAAATGGCATCTAGAGCATCATGATCGTGTCATGTATGTCATAATCTACATGACACCGGTGACGTGATTTGCGCGTTATGGCCAGTCACGTATGCTCATCATATGTTGTTTTCATGTCACGACAATTTTGGTATACATCAATTTAATCAATCGGCCGCCAGAGCACGCAGACCTACGCGGTCATTTGGATTAATAGAACGATAGATACGCTCAAAATGTCTTTCGTTCGCCAAGGCATGCTTCGAGTTTAATAATGAGTGCCTTACCTATTGGTTACTAACACTATATCAGCAAGCTCTACAGTCACAAAGGATAAACTGAGCCAAATTACCGTGCATTTCACTGAAAGCGATCCGTCACTGCATGCCAGGCAAATCCAGCGAACGGGTCAGTTTCAACCTATATGGCGCCCACAAAAGCAGTGTCTCCACCCTGTATCGCAGGACCACATCGAGGCGCCAATACGTATTCATAGGGAGCCTAGATGAACGGCCGTTTTAGGGTGGAGACATCTTCAAAAAGTGCCTTCAAGAAACTCAGCCAAAACCAGCGGGTAATGGGGCACGCTGTTGCCAGCTTCCACCAAATCTATCATAGTTTTCTGTGCGCCGCCATTTTGGTCACAACCGCCGCTCCCCTGAGCTCTTGCGACGTAACGCTGAGCGACGCTCACGTGAGCTCACGCAAGGGACGCATCAGCTCACGACCAGCGAGCGCGTCTCCGTGTGGACGCGCGGACGCGTCCCGTATGTAGGCTGCCTACTCGCAATGAGTGAACGCAGCAACGACGACTTCGCTTATCTATGCATTCGCGAACACCGTGAAACACATATAACGTGGCCTGCAGCGAAAAACAGTGAACGAAATGCGCAGTAATCACAGAGCAAATACGAGACGCACTGGTGGGCTCCCAGCCGTCTCGATTTATTTGAGCGAGCCAGAGTAGCCGTCGGCCCGGGCACGGTGGAAGCGAAACATTCGCAAGCCCTTTATGTTGTGGTTAGTGCACAGCGGTACGCAGCAATCAGGCATTCTCAGGCTTCACCGGCAGCGTTTAACACTCTATCGCTACGTTCGGCGCCGTATTACACACATTTAGTTTAGCGTACGTAACGAGCCTACGTACGCAGCGTGGATACGGGAGAGAAGTGCGCATGCGCAGTACGTAACGTATCTATTTCATGGATGCGTGCGTACGCCCGAGAAAAAAGGGAACCATGTGTGGATGCGAATCAGCGGGGAGATAATTAGCTTGCGCTCCCATTTCGCGGCGCTGCACAGGACAGAGAATGAGGCGCGCGCGCTCCGTCATTTTCATACCGCGGAACTACCGTGGCGCCCCCAGCGGAGTACGCAGCTGTCACACCACCTGTCGTGCCCGCCGCTGCCTAGAGGATTACTAGAGGAAAGGACGGGGGGATCGTAGGAGAGGGGGGGGAGGGGACGTGCATGCGCTGTGTGGGTGTGGGACGCGGGAGCAGCTCCGTAGAGTAGAGGATTCCTAGAGCAGAGAGGGGGAGAGGACGCGCATGCGCTGTGGGACGCGGGCGCCGCTCCGTAGAGTAGAGGATTCCTAGAGTAGAGGAAGGGGGTGAGCGTAAGAGATATGGGGAGAGGACGCGCATGCGCTGTGGGGATGTGGGACGCGGGCGCCGCTCCGTAGAGTAGATCTAGATTCCTAGAGTAGAGGAAGGGGGGTGAGCGTAGGAGAGCATAGGGGAAGGGACGCGCTGTGGGACGCGGGGGCCGCTCCCTAGAGTAGAAGATTCCTAGAGGAGAGAAATGGCGTGAGCGTAGGAGAGAGAGGGGGGAGGGGACGCGCATGCGCTGTGGTGGTGTGGGACGCGGGAAGGAGGGACGGACTAAGCCCCCTCCAAGCACATGCAAGCAAGATTATGGAATGGGGTCAACCTGGGCGACAGACACCACCTGCCTAGCCATTGCTAAGCAGCCTCTCTGTGCTCCATGCCATGAGTCTGGTGACTGTAGTAGTGGTTGACGACCTTCATATTACTACAGTGTTCTGGTTCGCATAATGGGTGCTTCCCTACTTCATGAAAGTGGCCGGACGCGGGACGGCGGACACGGGACGCGGGAGGGACGGACATAGCCCCGAGCATAAGATGCTTCGCATCTAAAAATCCGGCGCACGCAAACGTAACGAGACGTAGCGCTAGCTACGTGGCACTCTCGCGAGATCTCGAATGAAAGAGCAGCCAGATTGCAAGATGGCACAGAACGTAAAAACTTGGATCCAATGATTCAGCTTGACTTGGATGCCAGTGGCCGTTATAACGGCCGCTACCGCAAGATGACGCTAAGAAGCACTCGAAAGCTGTTTCATTTCACATATGATACGTCTAGTTGAACGAAACGCATCCCGGTGCGGTCGATACGGTAAACTAAAAGTGTTGCTGAGCGCTTCGCTTGCAGCGTACGCATCGTATCGTGCTGCGAACGTAGGCTTGTAGCGCACGCTCAACTAAAAGTGTCTATTGTCGATGATTAAACGGAACCGGGCGTAGGCGCAGTGCGGGCACCAAGATGGTACGATAGCGCGGCGCTGCTGTCTGGCAACATTGTGTTTTGGCGGGCGGCGGTGCGTTGGCGCCATGTAGTGGGTCAAAGGCTGACATCACCCTAAAACGGCCGGTCATGTAGGCTCCCTACGTATTCTACTCGCGCAGCGCCACCATGCGGCAGTGACGAGGGGAGGCGGAGCGCGCGCTCAATGGCCTAAAGAGAGCGTTCGCCCAAGCACTGACATAATAAATGAGGCGCTGCTCAGGGACACGTTATCGTAACCTTGTTTTTTTATTAAAAACATTGCAGGTTAGCTTCAATGTGTCCAGTAGATCATGAGGGCGCTTTCAGAGATGTTGGTCATATGTGTTGTGTTAATTATGGTCTTGTGCGCCTTTCATGAGGTCTGCTTGCGTCCGACACACCGTAACGTACTTCCATGCAACACTTCTAGATGAAGGCGCCATTCTAATCAACAGCATAGTTTCCAACAATTTAGTTGTTGTGGTGCTGTGGCGCGCTATCGAAATTGTGGCGCTACTATCGTTCAGCCACACAGGGAATGATGGGTGTTAGACAGATTTGCCTTGTCTCTGTGATTTATGCTTGGACGCACTAGTGGCTTTGCTTAATACTGTGGTTTGGATGTAGTTTCGGATAAAAAACTGGCTCGGGAACTTAGTGAACTCATTTGAATTTATCAACTTAAAGGAGTTAAGATAGTGAAGTGGGACTGCTAAACTTCAACTTGCGAACTTCAACATCCGACAAGGCGGCATCAGGCCACACGGTACCACACGTATCCGAAAGAAGAAAAATAGCAAATTTATGTAGTACCAATGATTCCCACAATGGCTGATGCGCCATGCGCAGCAGCTTCCATAGACACCAGCGCCTCAATTTTCTCTAGAATACTTTCATGACATTGTATTATCACGAGCATGAAGTAAGGAAGCATACCGCGCGCCCAATGAATAGCTCATCGGTCTGCTTTGATCATGCGCAGTGGTGCCACGAACTCAATACGTGGATCAGATATGGATCAATAAGGGCCCTCAGAGCGATAATTGACATCCGCCCATTAGTAGCTACAATACAATGCAAAGGATTGCTCAGAAAGGGCAGCTACAAGATGAAGAAAGCGTTCTCGTCCGGGAGTCGAAACCGGGACGAACATCTATCTCTGGCGGGTGCTCTACCAATTGAGCAAACCAGAATTCAAGAAACTGGCAGCTTGATGGTGAATTCATAAGAACTGTTCGGGCTTTACCCCCCAAAACCTCGACATGGTTATGAAAGATGCCGTAGTGGAGGGCTCAGAAAATTTAGAACACCCGGGAATTCTTAACAGGCACTTCAATCTACGCACACTGTGCTCTAGCATTTTCCCTCTACCGAAATGCGATCCCCATGGCCACAGTGATGTTCCGTCCTGGACAGAAGAATTCCCTTTCCGAGGCCCGAAAATTCCCTATTTCCGGCATTTTTCCCCGCATACACCGCCAAAAATCCCCGCATATTTCCCTGCACAAAAAAGTTTAAATATATATATATATATATATATATATATATATATATATATATATATATATATATATATATATATATATATATATATATATATATAGTGTACGACGTGTTTCAGGCTCTTCCCATCGCTTTCTCTTCTTTCCTGCCCAACTAAAGCATCGCCTCTGAGATCGGCTTTTAACACTACGAAGGAGCTACCTTAGAGCTCGCTTTAAGCGGTTTGCGATGCGGAAGGAATGCTGTACGTGCTCATGCACACGGCCACTGCATAAGAAAAAAAGTTTAATATTGTTGTTTTTTTTTTGTGTCTTTTTTTTTTTTTACTGGGTGATGTGGCGTACATTAATGTGCCTAGCAGACGCTCTGTATCTATATGCACCACATTTTGTACAAAAGGCACGTCAACTTTTCAATAATGGTGACTAAATATTGTGAAATAAAAGAAGCTTTTGTGGTGGTATTTAACATTTTATTTACTTGATTAGGAACGGTTCTGCAAACTACCGTAAAGAAAAAAATAAATAAATGTGAAGTGAGTAGAATATATATTGACTGGGTTTTTAAAGACTATGGTCATTAAAAAAAGAACCTTAGAGGCTGTGCTTTGGCGCGTACATGCGCCAGAAACGATTGCGACATGCGAAAGCCTCATGTCCACAGTCTTTTGATCGTTATAAAAAAAAAAATTCGCCGCAGCTCAAAATTCCCTGCAATATCGCGAAGATTCCCTTTTTCCCTTTCGTCCAACATGACTGTCGAAAATTCCCTGAAAAAGGGAAAATTCCCTGCACGGAACATCACTGCATGGCCATGATTCGATTCCGTGACTTCCGGATCAGAAGTCCAGCACCTTAACCACTAGGCCGCCACGGCGGGTAGAGGGTGAATAGGCAACTTGAAGCACATGGACGCAGATTATTCCAAATGAGTTCTGCAGAATCTCTCAAGGCTGTGGTACGATTACGAAAGCGATACTTGAAAAACACCCTTTGTACACCCGTTTTAGCACGAAGCCACAAGGAAATCGAACGGATTTCTAGGAAAGCAAAACTTCTAGATGTAGAAAAGTACGCATATGTCCGGGGATCGAACCACGAAGCCACACACAACTTTTCGGGGCACTAATTATAGCAATTGAGCTGACAACAAGGCTGACATGTGGCGGCGCGAGGGGGAAATGGTCAACAAGTGGAAGCACACGGGCACAGAATATTGCAAATGAGTTCTACGGAACCCCACAATTCGCCCTCGCACTTCCAATTACTGACACGTTGGAGAGCTCAATTGGAAGAGCGACCTGCCAGGAAAGGCGTCGGTACTGGGTCGGATTCCCCGAACAGGATAAAATTTAGCTTAACTAGAACATTTCCCTCCTCAGAAATGGTTGCATTGCTGCAATGCTACAGACAGGTGGTTATCAGTTATATATTTAATGACGCTTCGGCGGGAACCCGCAAAACTCATCTGCAATATTCTGTGTCCATGTGATTGGAGTTCCTGACTTATTCGCCCTCACGCTGCCGATTGTTATCATGTTATACAGCTCAATTTCGAAAACGCACGGAAAGAACACACACAGGATGAGCGCGAACAACGTTCACAGCTCGACACTTAACGCGCTGTTCAAACACAAAGGACGCACGAAACATACACACAGGTATACACAGGACGAGCGCGAACAAGTGTCACAGTTCTTCTTTCACAGTGTTTGAACAGCGCGCTTCTTTCGTAAACGGGGCCTCAGCAGCGAGCAAAGTGACCTTTGTGCACTCTACATACAAACTCCCCCATCGCAAGATAAGGGTGCGCGCACACGGTCACGGGCGACTACACCCCGTAGGGCAAAGTGCAGGTTTTTACGAGCCAACGCGTCGCAACGAGTGGGGACCGAGCGCGCACTTCGGGACATCTCGACGGTTCGCTGGTAAGGCAGGGAACACGCTAATAATCCCCTGAGACCAGCGTACCACCAGCGGTAAATGTTGAATATAAAAAGCCGGCAGATCCCACGCACTGTGGGAATCGATGTAATGCGAAGCAGCCAGCAAGGAACAAGTCATGTAGTACATAATATGCATGTCATGTTTTATATGTTAGGACCTGTCATTTGTGTTCGTCATACAGTCACGTCGCACAATACAAATTTTGGTGTATATCAAGCTACCGAACTGGACGAAAGCGCACCATGAGCGTGGCATGTCAATGACATTGTAGATGACGTGCGTGCCAAGATTTTCATGTTACAACCTGCCACTTATTTTAGCTTAATTTTTTTACCTCAAATCGCAGCGAGACGCGAGACCAATCTGCCTCCGTTTCGCATGCGTTCGTAATATCGCGCTTTGCGCATCGTGCAGAACGCCATTCGCGTTCCAGCGTTTAAATTGACGGACACTTTGTCAATTCCAAAGTGTGTTCCTCGAACGCCTGTGCCCGCTGAGACGGGGTCGATCAGAATGGAACAGGATGTGCATGTCTCCCTCCTGAGCACAGCGACGCTACGCGAGAAAAGTGCAAGCGCTGTAGAGTCCAAAGCGACCGGCGTCCGTTTGCGCGCCCCGGCGCCTAGCTGGCACCGTGCAAGGGCACGGCTCCAGAGACGGACGGACGGACGGGCGTGATCATGAGACATTGAAGGCTTTCGCCTTAAAAATTTGGTGTATATCAAGCTAGCGAAACGGCCATGAGAGTGCCATGAGCGTGGCATGCAAGTCACGTTGCACATGGCATGTCATGATATCCATATTACCAGTTGTCATTTATGCTCTTCATCGAGTCACGTCACTCACTACCAAATTTGGTGTATATCAAGCTAGCGAAATGGCCCCCAGAGTGTCATGAACGTGGCATGCAAGTATGTAGCACATGACATGTCGTGATTTCCATATTAGCACTTGTCATTTATGCTCTTCATACAATCACGTCGCTCAATACCAAATTTGGTGTATCTCAAGCTAGCGAAGCGGCCACGGAAGTACCATGAGCGTAGCATGCGAGTCATGTTGCACATGACATAACATGATTTCGATATTACCACTTGTCATTTATGCTCGTCATACAGCCACGTCACTCAATACCAAGTTTGGTGTATATCAAGCTAACGAAACGGCCGCGAGCGCGCCATGAGTCAAGTGCAACATGACTTGGCATGCAAGTCATGTTGAACATGACATATCATGATTTCCATATGACCACTTGTCATTTATGTTCGTCATATCCTCCTGAGACCCAGAGTGAATTTAGGCTCATGGATTTTTGTTAAACTTTCAGAACTGCTTTTTCTGAGTGCAAAGGTGAAAAGTGTCACGTAGATTTTCAATATATGATGTTACTTGGCCGCAGCACGTTGTCCAATATATTGGACATTGGGACTCTATGGGGACTTTTTTTGGGTAATAGAGAGTAGGGAGTAGTTGAGGCCAGTGACCGAAAAAAGACATCTCGTAACGCAAATATACGTTTGTTTGCTGGTTCCAAACCAAGATTCTCTAAGATTTTCTGAGCCGTGGCATCACTCACATGAGGCCTATCAGCTACGAAGAAAAATACGTGAAGTTTAAACGTAATAAGGAGAGAACTGCAGCGAAAAACGTTTTACTCTTTGTAGAGCGCCAAGAGAGCGCACGAGCGTAGTGTCGTGCTTTTGTTGTCATTGAGACCCAATGTCCATTATATTGGACATTGACAAATACGCAACGCATGCAAAAAATTACTGCATTTTTTGCTCAAATATGAATTTATTTGTGTGCTTCAACCTCTTACAAACACAAATCAATGCTTAATTACGCTTTAAGACATCCAAAAATGAATATAAATCCACCTATTTCTTAGGCGGCAGCCGGAAAAAGTCGTTCGTGCTCTATCCCGCTATTTTCGAGTGCTGCTGAGAGGCGGGAAACACACCGACTTTGACCAAATTCACTACATGGCAGCACGGGTCCCACAAGCTGCCGAGAAACGTTTTCCGGGTGGAGGCAAGCGTTTTGAAAGCCGTGGTGCACTGTGTTACAATGTCCAATATATTGGACAATTTTCCCATTGCCGGGTCTCAGGAGGATATAGTCACGTTTCGCAATATCAAATTCGGTGTATATCAAGCTAGCGAAACGGCCGTCAGCGCGCCATGAGCGTGGCATGTAAATCATTTGTACATGACATGCAGGTCATGATTTCCATATTACCACCAGTCATTTATGTTGGTCATGCAGAAATGTCTGAAAACGGCCTCAGGAGCACATGGCCATGGCGTGTAAATCACTTTTCATGACAAGTTATTCATGATTTTCATGATACGACGAAGCATTCCTGTTTACCATACAGTCATGTTATGTCATACCAAATTTGGTATAAAACCCATTGATGATACGGCCAGGCGAGCACAAAGTCGTAGGCGGCTAGATAGGTAGATAGAGAGACACGCTCAAAGCCGCCGAAGTTCGCCAAGAAATGCTTCGCATTTAATAGGTCGCCGTTAGTATGCTGAAGGACGTGCGTGTCTGTGGGCAAGCGGTAAGCGCCGCACGTTGCGGAGCGAGAGGTCGACCGTTCGATTTCGCGCGTCCAAGAGTGTTTTAGATGCGAAGCAGCTTATGGCGGAGTTCAATCCGGTGGTGGTGGTGTGCGGCCTGACCACCCTTACTGCGCATGCGCATACCGTCTCCACACCTCCTCTCATACGCCCCCCCTCTCTCCTCTAGGCATCCCTGCCCGCGGCGTTCACACCCCCACTGCGCACGCGCGTCCCCACTAGTGTAAGCGTCAGCGCGCGCTGCTTTGCATCTACACATGGTTCCGTTTAGTGGGAGATGGTGTAATTTTTAGGAGCTTGCTCCTTAACGGCGTTGGCGTGTACACTTCTCCTCTCAAGGCATGCTCACGGCACCGGCTTTCGGGTGATTTCAAGAATGCTCACTAGATGGCGCGCCACTCAAGGCGACACACACCAATCTCGGCACCTGCGCTTCCTTTCTCTTCGCCGGGAGCTCACACAGTAACTCTTCGTTACCGCTCGGCCGCATGAACACCGCAGAAGCCAAGGAAGCAGCGCGGTGGGCTCGCCGCCCGAGCGCCGCATGTAATGTATATATGACAACGTTGTCACGTCTGTATATGATGGTCTGAGATGTGTACGGAGGATGCGCGGGCTACCCGATCATCTCCGAGCAAGCTCCTCTAACATCATTCACTTTGTGCATATGGCGGTAATTTTTTTAAAATTATTATTCTGCGTCGCTTTTGTATATTTATATATACATATACACATACACGGCATGACGGTGACGGCGACGCGAATGCCGACGCCGACGGCAAAAGCAGCCGTGAGTGTCCATATAATTGCTATCGCAATTCAAATTGGCTTAGCTACGCAAGTATTGGTGCGAAGACTCAGGAAACAGCTCAGCTGGTGAACTTACCCTCCTCGTTTTGCTCCATCGCCACCCTTCATACTATACGTGACTACTACCCTATTGCAAAACCGAGCGCCGCTGGGTACCAGCGTCCAGTGCCATGCCGGATTATGGGCCCAGTATCGCGCTGGATACTGGGACGCTGGAGCGGCATTTTACTGGGAGGCGCTGGTACTCCCGCGCAATACGGCTCTACAGCGTTGAAATAGCGGTCCCTTTGTGCCATAAATAAATATATAAGTGAAAGAAGTGATATAGAACGCATTACCGCAATAAAAAAAAAAAAGAAAAAAAAGCCATATGAAAAAAAAAGGTATCCGTCAAGAGGATTCGAACTTGCGACCTCCTGATCCTGAACTCGGTGTTCTACCCACTACCCCACGCTGGAACATGCTTACCTTCGTGTAAAACAACTGTTCAACCAACAAGCACACGGTTCGGCTTCATGTTTACATGTTGCACATTCACGATAGACGCGATATTCCTTTCCAGATAACAACTGCGTACACAAACGAACGGCGGCCCGTACCGAATGACATGCCGATAATTGCAAGAGCGTTAAGTTTCTTTAAGAATTCACATGTTAACAACGAAAAATATGAAATACACCTAGAGCAGGCACTGTTTGCTGGCTGTTACTGCCGATTTTTTTTAATAGCCGTTTCTCGCTCTTGCTACTGGTCAACATTTACAGAGGTTTTATGATGACTAGTTCAATAAACAGGTGGGTACATGATTGAGTATTCAGTAGTGTTTTCGCGCAAGCGACGATACGCCAGCGGGCGTGCCAATGGACAGATTTGCAGTTCTATCGATACCTACAACTGAGAAACCGCTCAACTAAATACAAATTCAATGCGCTAAAGGAATATGTCACTATGTTAGTTCACTAAGGCGTACCAAATTACCGACTGACAATCATGCGTTCTTACATAAGAGTCACGAGAAGTACCGGCTAGCGCGGCCGGCAGCTTTCGGTGACAGCTTGTGTGCGTTGCTGAAAGCGCGTCGCTTCGATGGTCATCGCTCCTTGTGCGGACACCGTAGACAAGGTCAAATGGTTCATTTAGGTTAACGAATGTCCAAACTGTACTTCACAGTCATCCTTACGCTTTAGAATTGCGTGTACTTAGAGCGCGAAGCGCCGGTAAGCATGTAAACGGACACGGCCGGCACACTAGGCCTAACGCTCGCTGGGAGTCTCGCTGGGTAGGACCGGTCTCGGCGCAGCTGAGTTGCGATGGTTGAAGTTTCTGCATTCAAGCTTCGGAACCTTTCTAATGGTTAACTAAAGTTCAGCTGAAGTAAGTGGAAGGGCAAACAGTGCCAGAGATGCGTTTCCGGTGTGGTGATATCGAACGGCGGCTGTTTTTCTGGCCTCCGTTGGGTGAGGTTGCAAAGCTAGAACTCAAATGCTTCTCGTCAACTGTGCGGCGATGTAACGATTTGCTGTTTCTGGTAGGACCGGCGCCTCCAGACTTATAAATACTGCAAAATGGAATCATTACAACAATCCATCTCTGATGCCAGATGGTATATGTGCGGCGCATGCACAAAACGTGCATTCATTGCTGCTACGTGCTCCGCAAGAATTAACGCCGTTATTGAATCTGCGTGAATAAGAAAAAAAGCAAGCTAAAAATTTAAATAATCAGCGTTGGCTCCTTTGTGTTATTAACGCAATTTTTTCTGCATTCCAAAGGGAAAAATAAAAATGACGGTGATTTCGCATATATCGCATAATGTCTTGCGCTTATTATTCTCTTTCTCTGCCAAGCTAGAAGTTGTGAAAATGTTTGGGACCTGTTAGCAGGCTCGTGGCCAGGGGAGGGGGGGGGGGGGGCTAGGGGGCCCGGGCCTCCCTTCGAAATTCGGATGGAAGGGGGTGTTTACCGAGGAAAAATAATAAAAATCGGTGTTTTTCAAGGCTTTCAACAAGTGCCCCCCCCCCCCTCCCCCCGAAGAAAATGTTTGGCTACCGGCCTGCCTGTTAGGGTAGCATCCATTGGTACCATCGAATCAAACATTGTATACTCAAGTATACCGAAACATTCCGCCGCATACACTACAGAAACTTGCATGCCGCACTGGAAGAAACAGTGCAGGCTCCAGTGTGCACCAGCGCACTCCAGTGAAAATTCCAGCGCTTCCCAGTACGCGCCAGCGTCACAGCGGCCAAGCCAACGCCCCTACGAGTGCGACCCAGCTCTGTCCCAGTGCGCTCACCGAAGTGCCAGTGAATCCCAGCGTGGACCAGCATTCCCAGTGCGATCCAGCGCCAAAAAACGTACTGGTATCACGCTGGGGGGCACTGGTTTTTGCAATAGGGTATACATGACTATGCATGCATTACCCTAACCCCTCCTCCTTTCTCTCATCTGTGCCTTCGTATCAGTCCTCCTCACTTTCGCCTTCATTTTTCCCTCCTTGCTATACTATACCATACATGGTATTCTCCACCCTCTCCTCCTAACCCTCACATCCCTGCTATTCACTCTCACTTCACTTTCCCACCCCGTTGTTCTACAGAAGGCTATCTTACGCTGTAGTCTCTCTCGTCCTCCTTTACCTCCTCCTCACTCTGGATTCCCATCCCCACCCTCTTGAATACCACTCTATGCTATACGCTTTATCCTCGCCCTATTCCTTTATCTCCTCCTCACCATCACTTCGCTTTCCCATCCACTTGCTACACAACACCATACAAGGCTATGTTACCCTTCTCATTTCCTTTACCCTCACCCTCTCTTCCATTTCCCACACCCTTGCTAAACTATGCTGTACAAGGCTATGCTATAGTTTACGCTCTCACCTCCTCACTATAATCATACTTAGCCTCCTCCTCACCCTCGCTTACCTTTCCCATCCCCTTGCCATACTGTACCTGGCTCCTTTCTTGGCTTTCACTGGAGATCTTCGATTTTCAGACCTCTGGCAGCTATCTGGCAGCCAGAGCTAGCCAGAGGGTCAGCGAGCTGGTTCCGGTCGGGACAGGAAACAGCGTCGTGGTCACGTGTGTGGGGAACCCGAGACAACCCGAAGCTGCCCGAAGATTGCAAAATCGAACGCTGGGACAGCCAGCGTGGCAGCAACGCTACCATCGTGGCAGCAAACGAAACATTGCGCCGCTTGCGCGTTAATTTTTCCTGCATTGCCCGCTTGGAAATATGTGGCTAGGTTTGCCGAAGAGCTGAAATAATAACCTCGAGCAAACGCATTTGCGGTACGACCTCGTACGCTCGCAAGATCACGCGAAACTCACCCCGTCCGCGAACAAAACAGCCAGCTGGCGCACGGCGCCTCGAGAACGATGCAAGGTCAGCTGCCGCGCCGCTAACGGCTTAACAAGCTCACGTCTGCTTAGTACATGTAACAGTCACTGCACAACGCGACGCAAAATCTCGCGAAAGTGACCGTGTCCCAACAAGTCAGCTATCGCGTACTACGTCGCACGCACGCGTTGACCAACTTGCGTTTTTTCTTTTATAACTTCAGAAATGCGGTGGTATTGGTACCACGAGTGCGCGTCATATCTAAAATAAACTTCTGCATGACGCGTTTCCGACTCGTTCTGGCGGATGTTGCCTGGGCCTCTTTTCCAGTCCTGAGTGGCACTTTCAAAACCTCATGTAGCTCAGCTTTCATTTGAGCTACTATGAGAACCGTGTCCAGGGCTACCATCCTCGCGAGCACAAGCGCTACATATTTGCTAACTGCTTCTGGTGTTGCTAATGCCCATGTTGCTGCTAGCATCGTTACGCAAATGTAAACAACTGGTTATATAAAATATATGCGACTGTTGAACATATATGTCTGTGCGTGCAACCTTTGTACATACCTTTACCGTCATTTCGTAACGTTTCGCTCAATAAAAAAATTACAACACAGTTACCTTCCCTCCGCATATATGCTTCGCACAACATCGATTCCCAGGTACGTGGGATCTGCCGAATTTTTTTCACGTCGACGCGTCGTAGCGTAACATAATACCATACCACATATACTGGCCCGTAGATAGAAGTAAGCTCGCACGCCATTCGCGACCAACGAGCATCACACAAAAACAACTGTCGCGATCTCTGTTATTCAATCGGGGCATTCTATCACCCTCGAAGACCAAATAGTTAAGTTCTGAAGAGGTTCACTCACGCAAACATACGACGGAGCGAAATGCTACTTCGACCACAATCGTCTTCGCTAAGTGCACAGAAAGCAGGCACGGCACCACAAACGAATACTTCTACGAAAAAGATAAAGTCGAAAGTTGTCTCCATGCGTGCGTACGAACGTGTACATAACTTTTGAGACATGTGCACGACGCACTTAGCAGGCAACAGTTCGCCGCGTTGTTCACGGAAGGAAGCTTCACGGGAAACATAACAGAAGCGATAAACAGTTGCTTCAAATGTTCGCCGCCACTCGTAATCGCCCCATCTCGCACGGCGGAACACGCTTTAGAAGATAACTCCACGCGTAATGACAAGCGAAGGCGCAGTCCCCAAGCGCCCACATTGCCCACATTGCAATCCTTCGAGTCCTCACAAAGATGGCGGTAAGCGCGTATCGTCTCTTTTCGGCGTCTGCTAGCCCAAAACCACCCCAAAACCTTCCAGAAGGCTTCCACGACTAAATTGTCCTGGACGCTTCTGGACGCTTCTGGCCGCGGGGAGCCCGACCCTCGGGCTCCCCGCGGGTCGCCAGAACCGTCCAACCCGAGAAAAACGAACAGCAACCGGAAGTGCGCCGCGGGGGGGACGGAGCAACCCAATAAAAACGAGCGCGCTCTGGCTGGCTCTGGCAGCCCGCGGGTAGCCAGAAGTGGAAAATCGAAGAGCCCCACTGCCTTGGCATAACTATGCCGGCGTTGCCAAGCTACGTGCAGATGTACCATGTTTTAAATGCGAAGCATTTCTTTGCGTACTGTAAGCACTTTTACGTTTCTATCTACGTATCTATCTATCTATCTAGCCGCCTACGTCTGGGTGCTCTCATGGTGGCCTCCTTAACTTGGGGTAGACCAAAATTTGTATGGGAGGGTAAGAAGTATTGACGAATATGTCTGGCTGGTCATGACATGAATAACGTGAAAATCCCGTCGCGTACGTAGTCAAACTCATTTCTCCAGACACTTGTGGCTCATACCCGTATACCACGGCCGCGGAATGCGGGTATGCGCCACAGGACTTTG
>JALIZH010023208.1:0-133946 GCA_030522465.1 Rhipicephalus appendiculatus | reverse complement strand
GCAAGTGTAATTTCTGCGGGCACCGACATTTACTACTGCGGCAGAGGGTAGTTTCACGCAGCTTTGTTATAAAAACAAAGTGGCAGGGTGAATAAGAACTTGTTGTTGGGCGAGTTGGTGATTACATAGCATGATGATTTTAGCGCTAAAAAAGACGAACACATGTGAGAGACAGGACAGCGCCTGTCCTGTCCTGTCACAAAACGTGACGCTGTGAATATGCTGTATAACAGGGTCTGCACAAGCCCAGCGAATACATGGCAGGGATACGCTGAAGCAAGGCATGTAGTTGGGCTAGTCGGTTCATGGTTTCAAAAAGGTGTTAAACTGTTCGAAAAGCACAGGACGAAAACAGGAAGACATACCCACACACGAACACAGAACTTCCACCTGACTTCACTTACAAAAAGCAGAAAATATATCGACTCTTCAAAATAACAAAGCAAAAGAGCAAGAAACAATCCTAATGAGACAGTAAAAACGACAGGAACACGTGTGCATGTCTTATGCGGGAGGGACATGATTTCTTCATGTAAGAGTTCAGTTTCATCCCTTGATAGTGATATTGAAGTAGAGCTGACGCTACTATCTCCCCTTTTTCGATGAAAAACGCATTAATGATTTCTCTTTCAATTCAAGTCATAGCCTTCAATAGGAACTTCGTCGTTTCGAGCTGACGCTAATATTTTTTTACTAACGCATCCCTTGCAGTGCAAGAGATGCGCACCGACATCTGTAGCGACGTCGCCTTGAAGTGCGGCATTACATGTGTATACCTCCAACAGCTACAAGGGAGACCGCGCGTATCACTACCTTGAAGACATAAAGGAATTGCCCCACGTGTGAAATATTTGGGGCGCACGCAGTTCATTGAAAATGCCATTGCGCCGGCATGCTATTCATTGATTAGAATTGTAAGAAGGTTGGCTACCTAGTATTTTAGATACTCTTCTTTCAAGCAACTAGATGGGCAATAGCATCAAGTATATCGATACTGCTCGTTTCTCGCGAATTCCATTCATGGTATGCACTCGTGTTGCTTACCCTGCTTGCCCCGTGCTTCCCCAGTTCGCCGAGATAGCTTTCTTGCGTGCAGGCTTAGCTTCAGATGATTTCGAAATCTATTGCAAGAAACTGAAGTACAAAATATTTGTTTACCTATGGACCGGTGCATAATGAGTGGCTCCAAACGGTAAAAGAAGAACGCTTCGTTAATAGACAGCCATGGCGAGCTGTCCACACGCTGTCCCTTCGTGAGCTGCGTCACTACGGCCTTCTCCTCTTCCCTCGGCTGCCACACGTTCTTCTTGCATTTGACCTTTCTTGGCATCCAAGTAGAAGCGGGAGGAAGGTCGCCTACTACCACGTCGCCGGTCATACGAAAGAGATGATGTGCCGCTCAAATGAAAAGGGCTTATTATTGTCTCGTAAGAATACCTACCGTGGAATAGTGACGGACGTGTAGGACAACTCGGAAAACACCAACTATTCCATTCGGCCTGTTCATCTACCGGCATACGGGCAACCCAAGCAAGATTTTTCTTGCTTCGGATGCTTGGTTTTCACAGGGCAGTACGTTTGGTAGCCGGCATTCCAGCGGCGAAAATGCCTGCGTGCCTAGTGCTCACGAGAAGGCGATCACCTGAAGCTTCCCAGGGAACACCCAAGTTCATGATATGATGTTCTCCAGCTTCATTTTCGGCGGCTCAGCTCACAGAAAGAATCTAGGGATGACAAAATCGATGAACGATTAATCGATTAAAGGTGCATGGTTAATGGATTATTCACAATCGATTTCCACCTTTCACTTAATCGAATTAATCGATTAAAACTTTGCGATTAATCGATTACGGCGACTGCCACCTCCACCACCAATGCCACCCCTTGGCTGGTGCGCATGAGTGCGAGGCGAGCGATGCCGAGACGCAGAAGTCGAGCGCACTTAATATTTTTCACTACAGCGCACATTTATACGCCAGTAGAACGAGCCCAAAGCCGTCCGCGGCCCTACCCCATAGAGGCAGAAATGAACTCGCCCTGGTCTCCGTCGCCTACGGCGCCCACCTCGAAGCCCTCCCCAAGCCTTCAAGCGCTGGCAGGAGGTGGCCCCACCCCGACGAGGCAGAAATGTACTTGCCCGCTTCTCTCCGCTCACAGCTTACTGCATTCACCTCCTCTCGCCCTCCTTTCTTCTATCATGCGCTGGTTAACCATCGGGAAAGTACACGTGGTGCTTACTTGCTATATTGCGTTATTATTACATTTCGGTCTGTATATATAATGCTTCCTTTGTCATGTCGTAATGGTGAGCACGCGCAAGAGGAGCACTGTGTGGACGTTGTTCACAGAAGATTCGAAAACGACGGCTGCCATGTGTGATAAAGGTGGTAAGCAGCAGCCGAAGCCAGGGACGGAAACACAAATGGTCATGACTAAAATTACAATGTTGAAGACCCCGTTCCTGAAGGCACCACTGCTATTCATATACTGTTTTTTTTTCTTTTTTTGGACAGCGTACATAAAGCGTGCACCGGTTAGCGTATCAGTATCTCGCAACTTCGCCAAGAGCCTTTGCGTACCTATCTTTAAAATCAAGTCACTCTTCAATTACACAAACGATTCTTATGTTTCAAAAGGATGGACTGTTGGTAATTCATATTCGTTCAAAAAAGCTGGTCCTATTCGCAGGACCTCTTCCTTTGTCCCTGTGTTTTCAGCGCTATGGATTCATTGAATCAAAGCAGCAAGGCGGTGCTTGAACGCTTAACAGAGAAGTTGGTTATTTTCGGTACATTTTAGACGTGCGAGCGCATCGTCTAGTTGCTTATTTTGTTTGTGTTCGTTTTCGGCTCCGCGCTGTTTCATCGTGTGTCATCGCACAAACTCAGCTCTCCTTGCCTTTGATAAACTAGCGAATTTCTTCGCCTGCTGTGTCTATGGCAAATTTCTGGGTATTTTGTTTAACTCCCAGCTCAGCCATGTTGGATCAGTGCTTACAGCGCTCGGCTGGTGACCCGAAGCTCGCGAGGTTTGAACTCGAGCACGGCGGTCGCACTTCGAAGCAGACGAAATGCTGCCCGCGTACTGTGCGGGGTCAGTGCACGTTAAAGAGCACCAGATGGTCGAAATTTCCGGAGCTCTCCACATCGGCGCCCCCCCCCCCCCCCACCAAAAAAAAATGATAGACATATATTGGACACAATTGGGGTCACGTACGACGTCCAACAAGGGGTCAAAAAAGACATTCCGCGGGAACTTAGGGGACATATCATAGTACCTCCATTACCTAGAAATATGCATCCTGAGCATCACCAAGAGAGAAGGATGGAAAGGGCGAAGACACTACATAAGAAATTTAGCAACGCTAAGGACGTGTTCTATGTAGATGCAGCGGAATACGAGAATGGACAAAACATGGCGACAGTAGCTACGAATATTCAAAGAGACTCCAAGGTCAGTGGCACTGTATGTACACGAAAGGCAGAGGTGGCGGAGGAGGCGGCTATAGCACTAGCGCTAGCCTCCACAAAAGCCGAAGTCATAATCAGCGACTCTAAAACCGGTATTAAGAATTATGCTAAGGGCAGAATCTCGCCAGAAACGCTAAGGATTCTAGCTAACTTTCGCGACAAGCGGGTTGTTCATATTATATGGGCGCCTGCTCACTCCTCCCTCCCCGGGAACGAAATCGCGCACGACCTGGCTCGAGAAATGACCGGCCGAACAGGTGCAGCGCGAAGCCTGGGGACGGACAGAGACCGTATGGTTAGTTACGAGGAAATTACAAAACACTACAGACTAGGAAGGGCCCGCTTTCCCCCGGCACACACCTCGCTAAGCAAGCAGCAGGCGACGGCACGGCGCCTCTTACAGACGAACACTTTCCCGAATCCGGTCGCTTACCACCACTACTAGCCGGAGCTATATTCAGATCGGTGTAGGTTTTGTCAGCAAAGGGCGGACCTACACCATATACTGTGGGCTTGCGACAGATCGAAAGCGCAAAATAGAAAATACAGTAATGGAGAACAGTGGGAGACCGCACTGCTAAGCTCGGACCCTGAAGTGCAACTCCAGGTCCTTCGGCAAGCCGAGGATGCCGCCAGAGCACAAGGACTCATGGCTGCCACCTAGGGAAGGGAGCCCATTCTTCCCAATCTTGCCGTTTTTTTTTTTTTAAATAAAAGTTATTTCCTCCTCCTACCACCACCACCTCATAATCATATCGTGGTTTTGGGACATAAAACCCAATATAATAATATTATTTAGCTCTCACGCTTTATTTTTTTTCTCGTTTAACGGCACTATACAGCGGCTCAAGAAGTCCCACATTGTAATCTGCGTTCTTTATTTATTGGCCGGTTCCTATTGCCGTTATATTTTATTCCTTAAGAAATAAAAGATTATTGTTTACCAATGAGTGAAAGAGAGAAGACACATTAGAAGGCAGAGAGGATGGCCTGAGCTAGTACGCCCCGGCCAGCTACACTGCTCTGGCGAAAACGAGTGATGAAATATGATGGTGGCAGAAGGACGTGATCGTGTGTGCGTGCGTGCGTGTGTGTGTGTGTGTGTGTGTGTGTGTGTGTGTGTGTGTGTGTGTGTGTGTGTGTGTGTGTGTGTGTGTGTGTGTGTGTGTGTGTGTTTGTGTCTGTGTGTGTGTGTGTGTGTGTGTGTGTATATATATATATATATATATATATAGAGCCACGCGCGTTTCGTATTATGCTTCTGCTGTATTTGGTTTACGCCCACAGAGACTGTAAGCAATGCTCAGCGCAAACCCGCCTCATTTCTAGAAGCTTCGCGATTATTGTAGATCGTTGTGTTAAGATTGCGCGCAAGACGCGACCACGCGACCTTATTCCAGAGCTTTCGCGACAACCAGTGATAAGGCTGGAATATTCGAAGACACGCGTATAAATGTCGACGCGCTTCACCGCTTGTCAGTTGATCGACGGCCGACGCTCCATTCGCCGCCATCTGTGCCAGTGCGTATTGCTGTAATCTGACTTTACGTTTCACGGCCACAAGTTAGTCCAAATAGAGAGTTTCTTCTTCGACAAGACGACTGTTGCCTTCGTCGACGTCACGACCACGTGACATCTGGTGGAGGTGCTGCTTCGTCCATGCTACGGACACCCCCGCGAGGCGCTGACCCTAGCCTGAGCCACGAAGACGACACAAAGGACAACCCTGTTCGTCGCACCAGCCGCAGGCAGCAGGGACTACAGCCAGAGCACGGGCTCCTGCCGGAAAACACCAGGCCAACCAAGAGATTGACTTCAACCGCAGGCACGATGACCACCCCTGTGCCGCCTGCAACGATCGTGATCCAGCCACCGAGAGAGCCACCGACTTTTCATGGATCGCCAAGTGAAGACCCCGAAACGTGTCTAGAGACGTACGAACGAGTTGCGACCTTTAAAGGGACCCTGAAACGGTTATTTGAAGCTTTGTCAGCGTTTAGACTAGAGCATCATCGAACCATTGGCACCACAAATTTAGCGGCACGCCGTGTACCAAGGCGGCTACGGACAATTATATCATACCCTCCTTCTCACCCCTGCCTTGCCTCCTCAACTCATGAGACACGCTGGCATCGCTGGCGATCGCAGAGCTCATGTGAGCACACTCGACGATTTGAGCTTCGCCCAGTGATCACCTCCGAGATTGCACGCCGACAGGTTGCGTGCATCTCGGAGACCATAGCCCAGTGCGCCCGGCAGCACGCACGCCGTCTGGCAACAGAGACATCGCGGAGTGGTTGCTATCTGCTCCGACAGGTGCCGCCACCCTACCAGCCAATTTTTCGTGCGCGCACACCACAGCCCCAGTGACGTCGCCAGCAGCCCCAATGACGTCGTGCCCACACTGCATGTCGTACTCGCAAGGGGCGGTTGAAAACGCGTTGGGCTGAGCCGCAGTGATCTGCAGCGATTCGCAGCTTTATAGCGTTGTAATAAATTACACAGTTTAAGCAGAGAGCTTAAATTAGTCTGTAAATGAGCCTTAGGACTTGGTCTACTGGCCCAATGTGTTTGTACAAAATCGTCAAAACCATTTCACGGTCCCTTTAACAACTGGGACACCGAGGAAAAACTGCGCCGGGCCTACTTCTACCTAGAAGACGCCGCGAGGACGTGGTTCGAGAACCGAGAATCCACGTTACAAACCTGGGACCTCTTTCGCAGCGCTTTCTTAGAGACGTTTACGAGCGTCGTGAGAAAGGAAAGGGCTGCTGCCTTATTGGAAACACGCGTGCAGCTACCAAACGAAAGTGTTACCATTTTTGCGGAGGAGATGGCGCGGCTTTTCCGCCACGCCGACGTTGACATGACCGAGGACAAGAAAGTTCGTTTCCTCATGCGAGGAGTCAAGCAGGAGCTCTTCTCGGGACTGATGAGGAACCTACCCAAGACCGTCCATGAATTCCTGACAGAGGCAACCACGATCCAGAAGACACTGGAGCTGCGCACCCGGCAATTCAATCGCCGCTCGACGCCAGGCTACGCCGACATTCAGTCCCTCTCCTCAGACGACCTGCGCGAGACCATCAGGGCCGTAGTGCGTGAGGAGCTTCGTCGAATGTTCCCGTCATCACAGCCGCACGTTTCCTCAATCGCAGATATTGTTCGAGAGGAAATCCAGCAGTCGTTGGGTACCCCTGAACCGCAACAGCCTCAGCCACAAGCCATGAGCTACGCTGCTGCAGCACGTCGTAATGCCAATGTAATGCCGCTCGGTCGTAATGCCGCTCGGTGAGACTAATGGCCTCACCGAGCGTCTAAATAAGACCATCGCCGATATGCTGGCCATGTACGTCGACGTCGAGCACAAGACGTGGGATGCCATCCTTCAGTATGTAACCTTTGCATACAACACGGCTGTACAAGAAACGACGGAGATGACGCCGTATGGATTGGTCTACGGAAGGACCCCGGCAACGACGCTCGACGCCATATTGCCCAATGTCTCCGACGAGAAAAACGTCGACGTTACCGTGTACCTTCAGCGCGCCGAAGAAGGCAGACAACTCGCCCGTCTGCGCATCCAGAGCCTTCGACGACGCCCCATGGAATACCAACCCGGTGACCGTGTATGGGTCTGGACGCCAGTTCGCCGACGGGGACTTAGCGAGAAGCTTCTTCGACGATACTTCGGACCCTACAGGATACTTCGACGTCTCGGCGCACTCGACTACGAGGTTGTCCCTGACGGCATTACGAACTCCCAGCGGCGCCGCGCGCGACCTGAAGTCGTCCATGTCGTGCGCCTGAAGCCGTATTACGCGCGTTAGTGAACCCCAGGACTGTAATTTTTGCTTTATTATTGTACTTTCGTGCCTGTGCTAATTGTACTTTCTTGCTTTATTATTTTTATTTATTGTTGCATGAATTCCCCCCCCCCCCCCCGTGTTCTGTTTTGAGCATCGGGACGATGCTTTTTCAGAGGGGGGCATTGCCACGCGCGTTTCGTATTATGCTTTTGTAGTATTTGGTTTACGCCCACAGAGACTGTAAGCAATGCTCAGCGCAAACACGCCTCATTTCTAGAAGCTTCGCGATTATTGTAGATCGTTGTGTTAAGATTGCGCGCAAGACGCGAACACGCGAGCTTATTCCAGAGCTTTCGCGACAACCAGTGATAAGGCTGGAATATTCGAAGGCACGCGTATAAATGTCGACGCGCTTCACCGCTTGTCAGTTGATCGACGGCCGACGCTCCGTTCGCCGCCATCTGTGCCAGTGCGTATTGCTGTAATCTGACTTTACGTTTCACGGCCACAAGTTGCGCAGTGACATCAGTATTATTGAGGGCTACCGCAATATCTAACGGACAAACGGAGAAAAGGTGCCGTCCCAAAGTGCGAGCGCCTTATTGTCTTACTTCCTCTTCCTCCTCATCTCTGCTTAGCCTTTCGAGGGATTTCCTAACCCTCAGCCACGCTGCATGTTTCCGGTGCGTCTTTTCGACAGGTGTGGTCTCCGAAAACTCCGCCGATTTCGGTGCCCTTGAGTAGGCAGACTTCGAGGAAATACGACCTCTTGCCGAATCGTCCATGGACGATGGCCACAGAACCTTCAATCCGTGACATCACCCAGAGACTGCGGTTTCCTGTGGCCACTGGGCGAAAGTACGAATTTTCACGAAGGCACGAGTGTGCACATGTGATCTCTAGTGCGTCTGATGGACTTCGGTCGAGATCAAACACAAAAAATGCTTCTCAAACAAGGAAATACCCTTTTTAAAGCGCCCATCAAAAATGTCGATTAATCGATTAAAACATCACATCGAAAGCAATTAATCGATTAAAGTCTAAATCGATGAACGATTAACGATTAATCGATTAAAAATTCTAATCGACCATTCCTAAAAGAATCTTTGTTTCAACGTGTGGCATTTCGAGGCGCACTTGCGAAGTTCCATGCTTGCCTCGCAGAATATCTTTTTTTATTGCGATAGCAATTATATGGACACTCTCGGCTGATTTTCGGCGTCTGTCGGCGCCGTCATTCTAGACCACCTAACAGGGGTTCGAACCAGCGACCCCTCGCTCCGCAGCCTGCTAGCCAACACAGCCACACGCCATGCTCTTGCCAGCGATATAATGGCGAGCTATTCATATGCACCATTTGCCGCTCGCGGTGCGCAGATCTCAGAACAGCTTGAGTGTGTTTTCTAGCACGCAACGCTTTTACAGTTTCTTTCAAATTGAAAACTTCCCTTAAGATGCGCACAAAAACGTGGCTTCCTTCTATACCACTCATGATGTAGAATGAAACAAAAGAACACCGGGCACGCGTCAGACGCCACCGCGTGGCAGGAGACGCAGAGGGGTCATTCCACGTGCCGCAGTTTAAAAGAAAAAGAAGTATCAAACAGCGTCGAAAAGTCATATAAGAATAAATTGAATCCTTGGCCAATACCCCTGAGTGGGTATGAGCCATGTCAGAGGCAACAGCAACAACAGTGTCGGCTTCTGCATTGTGGACACTCGCAGCGCATCGCTCAAATACAAATACGTAACAACTGCGACAGTTGTTAGTTCACGCTTGTCCTGTGTATACCTATGTGTCCTTTTCGAGCGTCCTTCTTTGTGCTGCGGCGGCGCGTTGCAAGTATCGAGGTGCTTGTCGTTCTTCGTGTGACAAACTAATTTCTTGCTATCGCAGTCATTGCTTCGCGCTAGTGGCGAAACTGTGACTTTTTTGATCCGGAGACGACGCTCACTCCCCCCCTTAGGGTGCGACATCGGCGGGCCGCACGCACGACGGGACGGGGAGATGCATCTCCTCGACCATGTCATGGGCTCTCTGGATAGCCCTTAGCTGGTCTTCTTTCTCGTTGCTAGTGAGGAGATATCGCCAGTCCTCCTCCGTAGAGGGGAGACCCGGGGCTCTCGCGCAGTCCAGGACATTGCCACAGCATGTGTTGTAAAGTGCAACGCGGGTTACCACAGCGAGGGCATTTAGGCCATTTAAGAGGAGAGGCGTATGCCTCCGTCTGTAACAGACGTAAAGTGATAGACTGAGCTCTGTTTAGAGAGAGAGAGAGAAACGAAGAGGAAAGGCAGGGAGGTTAACCAAGCTTTGGCTCGGTTGGCTACCCTACACGTGGGGTGGGGAAAGGGGGGAATAATAGAAAGGAAAGGAATAGAGAAGAAAGAAGAAGATTGAGAAAGAGATGGCTGCACAGTTAGCTTGACACTACACAACACGAACTCGCGGTGTTCGTTCACAGGCGCTCGTGAAGCCCGGTGGTCCTCAAGAAGCACAAGAGTGCTTTCGTGGCCTTGCGCACATGCGAAACCGTAGGCCAAGGTCCCAGGATCTTCTTTTCGGTCAGTGGTCTTGGATCCAGGTGATGGAGCTTGGCTTCGAATACACGTCGTTGAGCCTTGTATGATGGGCAGTGGCATAGAATGTGCTCCAGCGTCTCCTCGCAGGCGCAAAAGTCGCATGCCGCACTGCTGGCCATTCCAATGAGACACGAATACGCATTCGTGAATGCCACGCCCAACCACATGCGACACAGTAAGGTTGCATCGCGTCGTGAGAGCTCGGATGGCAAACGAAGTTGCAAATTTGGGTCAATCGAATACAGGCGTGCGTTGGAAAAACCCTGCGTATTCCATTGTAGAAGCGTGACACGGTGAGCAAGTGATTGCAGTCGCCGCGCGGCGTCCGTCCTCAGGAATGGTATGGGTGTCCGAAGGTCTTGGTCATGCGCCGATCGTGCAGCTTCATCCGCGCGGTCATTGCCGACAATTCCGCAATGACTCGGCAACCACTGAAATATAATATCATGTCCGCCTTCGAGCGCTTGGTGGTAGTCGTGCCTTATCTCATACACCAACTGTTCGTGTAATCCGTGCCGTAAAGCAAAGCGTAGTGTTTGTAAGGCTGACCTCGAGTCGCAAAAGACGGCCCATTGATTAGGTGGCTGCTGTAGAATGTACTTGACCGCACCTTGAAGCGCTGCGAGTTCCGCTGCTGTCGACGTCGTGATGTGAGAAAACTTGAACCGCAACAATACGTTATCAGATGGAACAACCACTGCTCCAGTAGAGCTGTTGGAATTAGTGGAGCCATCAGTGTAAACATGCATGCGGTTCAAGTACATTTCGTCCAACAGACGCAAAGACAACTGCTTCAGGGCTAGTGGTGACATTCGTGCCTTCTTAACAATTCCAGGAACCAATAAGCACACGTCAGGTTGATGGAGACTCCACAACGCAGATGCCGGGCGCATCGCAGATTTGAAGCCAGGCGGTAATATGTCGTGGTGTTTCGTCACAATACCGCAGAACGAAGCATGGGGCCTCTGCGCTGGCAAACACGCTAAATGATGTGATGGTAGCCGTGATAAATGCCGAATGTGCGCTCTCAGCGTCTCGACAACGATATGAGTTGTGACCGGTTGTTCTTGTGCAATAGCGATAGTTGCAACTGTCGATGAGCATCTTGGAAGGCCAAGACATGTCCGAAGTGCTTGGGCTTGCACGCTCTGTAGTGCACGGATGTTAGACTTGCACGTGTTGGATAGTACAGGAAGGCTGTACCGGAGAAATCCGAGAAAGAGGGCTATGTACAGCTGCAGCATTGAGCACACGGATGGGCCCCATGATTTTCCGGCAACGAACTTAAATACATTCTCAATGCAAATGAGCTTTCTCTTCAGATGTGATACGTGCGGACTCCAGGTTAGGTCGCGATCCACGATGACACCTAGGAATCTGTGGCTGTTCTTATACGCAATTGATTGTCTTTCGATGCACACTGGGTAGAATGACATCGGTTTGCGTGTAAATGCCACTGCTGCGCATTTTTCTGTAGCGATAGTCAAACCTTGCTGGCGAAGGTATGCAGATGTCAATGTTGCCGCCTTCTGTATTCTTGCGCGCACTTGAGGCCGTGTCACGCCGGACGCCCAGATGCAGATGTCATCAGCGTAGAGAGATATATTAGCCGTCTGTGGCAGCGTTTCGGTGAGCCCCACCAGAACTAGGTTGAAAAGAGTCGGGCTCAATACGCCACCCTGGGGCACCCCACGACTTGAGAAATGCTTATTCGTAGGTCCATCTTCTGTTAGGACGAACATGGATCTCTTCGTGAGGTAGCTTCTTACCCATCGAAAGAGGTGCCCTCCAAGTTCTGCTGCTTCGAGAGCATTGAGAACGGCCTCATGGGTCACGTTGTCATAGGCACCTTTCACATCTAGGAGATGCGGGAGGGGGGAACTTCCGCCGTTCCAAGTGGAAGGGCTTGCAAAGTTCATAAAAGGTTAAGAGGGGATCTCGGTAGTACCAGGTTGCGTTCTCAGCCTCCGAGTGGCTCTCCCTCACGAGGTATATTAGACCTCGCGCCCGGGAGTGTGCCGACTCGTTGGCATTAAGGATGGTTCCGTGTAAGTGTCGGCCAACGTATACCGGGAACGAGATGATGTGCTTTTTGTCTCTCAAATTTGCAGCAGAGAGAACTCAATCGAGTGGCTTCCCGGCATACTGAACCCGTCATGAAGGCTCGGACGGTTGCTCGCGAATCTGTGTAAATAGCTGTGCGTTTGGTGGTAGTAAGAGTGAGTGCTAACACAGCCTGTTCAGCGAGATCTGCGTTCGCGTGATCTGCGTGATCTGCGTGCGGGAAGTCAGTGACAACAAATGGTTGCCTTTAAGTGTGGTGACTGATACAAAGTGATCCTAGAAACCGCACTGCGTTGCGTCTACGAAAGCCCCGTTATCCCCTATAGCGGCTGCGGTACTGAGGAGGGCTCGCGCCGGTGCCTGCCTTCTTGCCACATTGTGTGTGGAGTGCATGTTTCGGGGTATTGGGGATACTGTGAGTAGAGTGCGCAACTGCCCGGGGAGCTGGCACTGTATTTGTTGGGTAACAGGAGATTTGAGGCCGAGGTGTGCAAATAATTGTCGCCCAGCCTCAGTGGAAGACAGCCTTACAAGTTGGGATAATTTCTGTGCTTCAACTATATTGTCGAAGGTGTTGTGTATACCTAGTTCGTTGAGCTTTACCGTACGGGTGTTGCCTGGTAACCCGAGGACCCTGTTCAACACACCGGCGAATGATAACGTCGAGACGGTTCTCGTCCCCTTTCTGCCACAGGTGGGCGGGGGGCTACGTAGCTGATGTGACTCATGTGAAACGCGTGGAAGTCTTCGGATGTTCTCCTCAGACTGTCCCCGCTTTTGTTGGCCACTCTATTGATGAGTTTTGCCATTGCTCTGGCCTTTTTCGAGATGCGTGTTACGCTGGCGGCGTTACTGCCATTGGATTCTATACTAATGACCAAAATGCGTACTTGGCTTACCGTGGGAATGGGTGAGCTGTCTGCTGTAAGGAGGTTGATTTCTAAGTAAACGCCTTTAAGTGCCTTATATTTGGGGCGGTAAAGTTGTAGTTCCGATTTCTCTGCTGATAGGGAGAGACCGGCCTGCCGTTGGAACGCTTGTACCGTGTTTACTGCGTCTTACAGCCTTTCTTCGATACGGCCGTCGTTGTCCCGTGTACACCAGACTGTATTGTCGTCGGCGTAGAAGGCATGCCCGATGCCGTCGATTTGTCAGAGTTGCTGCGAAAGTGCGTGCATGGATACGTTGAATAGGAGCGGAGAGATTACAGCCCCTTGGGGTGTGCCTCTCTGTCCTAAATTGAATTGCCGTGAGCCCAATGAGCCTAGCTTCAAGGTAGCTCTGCTGTCTTGAAGAAACGAGCTAACATAGTTATAGAAACGTGTTCCTATTCCGGCCTCCCTAACAAAGGCAAGATTGTGTGAGTGCTCTACTCGGTCGAATGCTTTCTCGATATCGAGTGCTAAGATGGTTCTCGTGTCTCTGGCGAGTTTGTCGAGAAACTGGTGTTTGAGCATCAGCTTGACGTCCAGTGTGGACATAGACGGACGGAAGCCGATTTCGTTGAGCGGTAGAATTTGTCGCTCCTCTACGAACTGTGATTGTCGGATAACTCGAGCAGAATGCTTGGGATACTTGTTAAGTGTTCCAAGTACACCTATTAGGGTCACTAAACTTTACATTAACGGTCAATATTGTGATGTCACAAAGAATTTCTATGCCATACCAATTCATAGATAAGTTGCGCCCAGCAGCAATTTCTTCCATAATGGTGCTGCAGATGTTCTTCCTGATATACTGCTGATACCTTTTTGAATAGACCATCGGATATAAATGGACGAGCCGGGAAACGGAACAGCCGAAGGACAGGAAAAAAACAAAACAATTATTTCAAGATTTCATTTCAGTGCTTACTTGAAGAAACCGTGCAATGTTGCCCGGTGCATTTACTCAAGGATCATCAGCACGAAATGCTCTTCGAGCACCTGCACTGCCATATTCCTTTAATAAATCTAGTGTAGCCACGGCTGACCTTTGGCAAGCCACCACTTTTGGCGATACCTTCGCGAGAGTGTCAGTGAATACGTCGGCTTCCCCTGATCAATAGCGTTGCATAGTTGGCACAAGGTCGGACCATTGTGGCTCGTAATAAACATTCGTTCGGCTCACGAAAGTGCGATTACCGCCGCAAGCGATCGCAGAAGAAAATTCCCCCCGGCTGTAACAACTCCTCAGTTGCGTCCCTGGTGCACCCACTGCCGCATTAAGCCGCGTTTCTTTCGACGAGTTGAACCGCGCAGCTGACAACGGCATTATCCAGAGAAATGTAATGAATGTATGCGATGTTCTTGGCACCAATATTTTCGGGCTGAAATAACTAAGCATACGCAACAGGACTTGCGTGACAAGTCCGACGCGAGAAGACCGAACTACGTGAACTCCTCTGAAAAAAATAACGATGATGATGAGTCAACGGCAACGCGACGGCGAAACTAAATGCAAATCTCAAAAGCCTTACCTTCGCGAGCGCTAAAAATAAGTCATAAACTAATAACATCATTGATGCCATATATGTCATACGAACCTCGAAAGCTAAGATTTGTTTGTTGCACTTGAAAGTACGTTATACGTGTTGCCTGCGCCACTCATGTGGCAAGTTTTTTGGTCAAGCCGCGACAAGCTGCGTCGAAAATCATGATGGCCGCTGCCTTCCGTAGCGGGCTCGGCGCACACCTTGCGGCGTATCATACGGGAACGCTTCCGCAGTTGCGACTTAACAGAGGGGTTACCAATTCTCTAGATCCCAAAGAACCTACGCTTGGACCAGAAGAAAACGACTTAACAGCCGGGAAGAGGCAGCAGTCAGGAACTTAACAGAGGGGTTCTGCTGTATTTTAGTTCGAAATGCACCAAGAAATTTTGTTTAGTGAGAGTTGTGCCATTCGTCTTTGCTATGTCTTCATACTACTCACCTTTTATTAACGCTTTGTCATACACTACAAAGTCAGTTTACCACTGTCCTATAGTTATCCATGGTTCACAGAGGGCAAATTGGGATTGCTTTCAGTATATCATTGCTGAATTTTGGAGCTACAATAGTGGCCAAATTGAACCGTTTTTTTTTTGTTTAGAAAGGTGTACTTACCTTCACCAAAATATTCACCAATTGCCACAACAATACAAGATTGAGCAGCAGTGAGAACTGGGTAATAGCGCTCCATGTCAAAGGGAAGGAGACTTGTACCTGAAAATGCGATAAAAAAGTTCTTTAAAGTTGTTGATGCTGAAGATTTCATGAATATTGAAAGAATCGTACTGTATTTAATACTCAGTATGTCATTTCGCAAAAAGACGTCTAGACAAGGCTCTATCCGCTGCAACCGATCACGTGCTATGCAAAAGATGGCCAGCACCATCGCCACTGAACTAAAAAAATTTGCAAAAAAAACCGCCACGTCTGCGCGGAACGCGCAGCACAGTGACAGTGAAAGCTGGAAGAGCGGCCTTTCTAGAGCCTTTTTTTAAACACTCTTGGGGCAACTACTACAAGCACACTTGCATGGTACCCAGTACGCCATAAATCGTCATAATTTTTTGTAGTGGGGAGCGTTCACTATGCCATTATTCGTCATTTTTCGGAAAAGCGCGGTACCCGCTACACACTTCTAAAGCATTATGTGCACTTTGTCGATGCCGCGTCTGACGACGATGGAGAATCATTCCTGACGATTTTGTAATGGGTTGGAGCATCGAACTACCCCTCGTTACGCAATTCGCATTGTGACGCCTAGTTGTTAATTACTGTTCGGAAACGCTTTATTACACATTTCAACGCGATTCCTTATCCGACATGAAGCCTGCATAGGGTCAGTTTGCAAATCAGTTCCGAGCACCGGCGTAGTTCAGTGGTAGAGTGCCGGGCTACCACGCGGAGAACCCGGGTTCGATTCCCATTCGATCATAGTGATTTCCTTATTTATTTACTTTTTACAGCGAAAGCTGTTATGCGATCACAACAAGGGTTGTTTTACAGCGAAAGTTGTTATGAGGTCACAACAAGGGCCGTTTTTGCGGCATAGTTGTCTGCCACCGCCGCCGGTGTCCATAACCACTATCGCGCGAAATAAGAAAAAAAACTTAAATAAAAAAAGCCGGCAGATCCCACGCACTGTGGGAATCGATGTAATGCGAAGCAGCCAGGAAGGAGCAAATCATGCTTTACATAATATGCATGTCATGTTTTACATGTTAGGACCTGTCATTTATGTTCGTCATACAGTCACGTCCCGGAATACCAATTTTGGTGTATATCAAGCTAGCGAGCTGGACGCAAGCGCACAATGAACGTGGCAAGTAAATGTCGTTGTAGATGATATGCATGCCAAGATTTTCATGTTACCACCTTCCACTTATGTACTTTACACAGTCATGTCACACAACACCAAATTTGGTGTATATCAAGCTAATGAAACAGCCGCGAGCGCGCCATGAGCGTGGAATGCAAGTAATGTCGCTCATGACATATCATGATTTCGATATTACCACTTGTCATGTATGTTCGTCGTACAGTCATGTCACTCAGTACCAAATTTGGTGTATCTCAAGCTAACGAAACGGCCGCGAGCACGCCATGACCGTGGCATGCAAGTCATGTCGCACATGACAAGTCATGATTTCCATATTACCGTTGGTCATTTATGTTCGCCATACAGTCATGTCACTCAATACCAAATTTGGTGTATATCAAGCTAACGAAACGGCCGCGAGCGCGCCATGAGCGTGGCATGCAAGTCATGTCGCACATGACAAGTCATGATTTCCATATTACCACTTGTCCTTTATGTTCGTCATACAGTCATGTCACTCAATACCAAATTTGGTGTATATCAAGCTAACGAAACGGCCGCGAGCGCGCCATGAGCGTGGCATGTAAATCATACTTTTCATGACAAGTTATTCATGGTTTTCGTGATATGACCAGCCAATTTTGTTTGCCATACAGTCAAGTTATGCCATAGCCAAATTTTGTATAAATCCCTTTAACGATACGGTCCGGAGAGCACAAAGTCGTAGGCGGCTAGATAGATAGATAGCTAGATAGATACGCTCAAACTCGCCGAAGTTCGCTAAGAAATGCTTCGCATTTAAGAATACGTATGACAGAATGGGAATCGAACTCAGGCCCTCTGCGTGGCAGCCCGGCACTCTATCACTGAGCTACGCCGGGGCTTGAAACTGCGTTGCAAAGTGACCCTGTGCAGGCTTTCATGTCGGGTAAGGAATCGCGTTAACATGTGTAATATCCCGTTTTAGAAAAGTAACGTAACAAAGAGGTGTCACACAATGCGAATTGCGTAACGAGTGGATCGTTGAATGCTCCAACCCATTACAAAAGCGTTAGGTATGATTCTTCATCGTCGTCAGCCACAGCATCAACAAAGTGCACATAATGTCTCACAAGTGCGTAGCGGGTACCACGCTTTTCCAAGGAAAGACGAATAGTGACACACTTGGACGCTTCCCCACTACACAAAAATTAGGATGATTTACGGCGAAGTGGGTTCTATGCAAGTGTGAGTGTGCTTGTCGTAGTTGCCCCAAGAGTGTTTAAAAATTGCTCTAGAAAGGCCGCTTTTCCAGCTTTCACTGTTACTGTTCTGCGCGTTTCGCGCAGGCCTGGCGGTTCTTGTTTTCTTATTTCGTGCGATAGTGGTTACGGACACCGGTGGCGGCGGCGGTGGCGGCAGCGGTGGCGGCAGCGGTGGCGGCAGCGGCGGCGGACAACGACGACGTGAAAACGGCCCTTGTTGTGATCTCATAACAGCTTTCGCTTTAAAACCCGCAGATCCCACGCACTGCGGGAATCGATGTAATGCGAAGCAGCCAGCAAGGAGCAAATCATGCAGTACATAATATGCATGTCATGATTTACATGTTAGGACCTCTCATATATGTTGGTAAGTGCATTTATATGGCATTGTAGATGACATGAATGGCAAGGTTTTCATCTTACTACGTGCCACTTATGTTCGGTATACAGTCACGTCACGCAATACCAAATCTGGTGTACATCAAGCTAGCGAAACGGCTGCGAGCGTGCCATGAGCGGGCATGCAAGTCATGTTGCACATGGCATGTCATGATTTCCATATGAACTCTTGTCATTTACGTTCATCATACAGCCACGTCGCCCAATAACGAATCTGGTGTATTTCAAGCTACGAAACGCCCGTCAGCGCACCATGAGCGTGGCATGTAAGTCATGTTGTACATGACATGCACATCATTATATTCTTATTACCACCTGTCATTTATGTTGGTCATGCAGAAATGCCTCATCGTACCAATTTTTGGATATATCAAGTTAAGAAAACGGCCTTAGGAGCACTTTGGTCATGGCGTGTAAATCATGCTTTGCATGACAATTTAGTCATGATTTTCATATGACCAGTCATTCCTGGTTGGTCATACAGCGGTCTTATGCCATAGCAATTTTTGTTTAAATGCCATTACGATGCGGGCAGAAGAGCACAAAGTCATAGGCGGCTAGATAGATGCACGGAAAGTCACCGAAGTTCGCTTAGAAATGCTTCGCATTTAAAAGAGACACCTGGCGACTTATGAGAATGGAGGATAGACGAGTTGTATCATCGCTAAAACCATGCTAGGCGAACACTTCTCGCTGTTATTGAAATGGTAGGAGGAATATGTCTCCAAGGGTTCAATGATATAGCTGCCGGCGGATCTGTGCTAATATGTTCGCTAGGAGTCATGGTAATTTCAAATAAGATTGCTGGGAAGGACAGGAGCAGTGACTGAAGTGAGCCTCTTAAAACGCTAAGTGTCTGTGAAACTGAACATTACGCCGTCTGTATTCGTCTCTCCTATTTACTGCAGACGGCTCCAGCCAGTAATTGAAAAATATTTCTACTTTTGCTACTAGTCCTCATCAGTCACCTCTTTATTAATACTTTTGAGTATAATTTCGTGTGAGACAGGATTACGTGCACACAGGTAATTTTGTATCGGCCTGGCTTTTTTCCGTAGCTTATTTATGAAGTAAAATAACAGCAATATTGCGTTATAAGCAAGGACATAGAAATGGCAGCTGTACGTACTTACCTTTCGGAGTTTCGAGTTCCATTGTGTTTGCGCTGTTGGCACTTTTGACTTTGAACGTAACTTTAGCCGAGCTGAGGCACACAAGATGAGAATATCGTAAGCCTTCTTGCCAGCAATAAAACAAAATAGCGAAGCAATATTTCGCTACTCCTAAACAACTGCAGTAAAAATCACTCTCTCTAGGAACAATAACTATAGTAAAAATGGTTAATAGATCGTAACAATATTACATTTCACATAAGTACCTAAAAAAGGAGTTACACACCCCTACGTTTTCCAAGGAGCAAATTTTTGCTGAAAAAACTATCGTAATAAGGATACTTAGAATGGTTCTTAAGAAAAAATAACAAAATAAAAGAACCAATTCGCGACAATGAGAATACCTGTGCATCACACATGCTATGGAAAACGTGCTAGCCGAGTAAAGCACCAGAATGCTAACTCTAGATTACGACTGAAAATGCAGCATTCTAAGTGTCCTCCAAGGAGTGCGCTAGCCATGCGCTATAGACGTAACTTATTGGCGCAAAAAAAAAAACAACGGACAATGTAGAGACGACAGACAAGACGGAGCGCATATGTCTGTCTGTCGCCTCTACCTTGTCCGTTGTTTTTTTGTGCAAATTAATTATATCTGCAGTTAATACGAACCAACTAGCCCAACTCACGTCTCTTATTCTCATGCACTATAGCTTCAAAGCACGATACTTGGCTTTCCACCGGACCATAGCTTACCACCATATTTAACCTCTTCCACAACAAATGTTTCTACGAAATTCCTTTCCACAACACTGCATTTATGAATGAGAAACCATTGCATCTTTGTCAAGAGCAAAATGCATACTTAAAGTGGCGTCGACTGTAGCCTCACTGAACTAAGCACCGCACATATAACCGATGCTATTTGAATCCTCATGAAACTCGTAGAAACTACTTAAAATGACTTCGGCTGTGAGTACTAGCAGTATTAACTTTACTGAAGATTCTCAGCCTTATGACAATATCGTCATCGTTAGCCTGTACTACTTCCTCTGCAAGACCTCTCCCAATGACCTTCAACGCACCCTCTACTGCGCTGGCTGATTCAATTTCATGCCTACAAATATCTTGTTTTTCGATCCACTTAACCCATTACATTCTACGGTCACGGTTCTCATTTCTTGGTGTTCGTTCCGATGCTGTAATTGACCATCTGTTGCCTGGCCTCGTGGCGAGAGCTGACCAGGTCCATTCTCTTGGCGCGCGAGTACCGACACTCATACCTATCTTCCAGACGTCCCTGTCAGGCACCCGTGCGAGTGGTAGAAGACCCCTTAAAAACCAAAAAACCCCCACACACTTTAAACACAATATAGGAGGAATGATTTTCATCTAAGGGTTGCATATAATGAAGTAGACATTAGCTATGTTGTCAATCCAAATTTGGCTCACATAACTAGCAAAACTTTGTATAGACCAGAATTCAATCTGAGTAAGTGATGCATTGGGCTCGTTGAAACACCTGACAGATGGGATCTCAAACACGCGCTTCTTTCCGCGGGGCTCCTGCAGTGCTCGCTGCCCAAATTTACTTAACAAATATGTCACCGTATAGTAACACTGAAAACATTGTAGCGTGTCCAGAATCCTCAAAAATGAGGGAATTTGATAGTTGCGCGACACCTTCATAATTCTTCTGTAGCCGCACGCGCCTTAAAATGGCTGAACACATCATTGCGATAGTAACTAAGTTAATTAACGTTTTTTTTAGTCCAGTTAGGCATTTATGTCAAATGGGAGAATTGAAGTGATTCATGCGAAGAACCCATTGCAGCTTTGATAGTGTCACGATGTTGGTAAGGGCCCGGCACGTTTTGTTTCAGTCAGCGGAATGGAACAAGAACGCAACACAAAGGTGTGACAAAAACACACACTTCATTTATCACACAAACATATATAAATAAACACACAGAGGAACACTAAGTATATCTAAGCTCCTAGATGGCTAAGTTCTCACGAGTCTGTGAAACGATGTGTCTCGCAATGCGTCTCTCGTCAGTTACCATGTATATGGAAGCGCTGGTCTCTTACGGTTGACGATGCCACAAGGCCGTCGCTCGCTGCATCTTTTAGCAGGTATCTCCGCTGGCTTATTAAAGTGTCGACGAGGTGAAGGCATGGTGCTCGGCCGTCGTTCGACTTCGGCAGCATGAGGCACGTGCCGGCAGGCACACCTGGCACGCCCCACTCCACTCTGGGCCGTGCATCGTTGACGGGGCAGACTGGCGGCCGCAAGCCCGGGCTCGTTGAAGGTCGGCGTCGTAAGCGCTGACCTGTCCCGGCAGCTACTGCACCGCTGGCCAGCTGGACCACTGGATCATGGAGACGTTAGCTTGCCGAGGCTAAAACTCAGGAGGGTCTCCAAGCCCTGCAGCACTGGGGCAAGACCCAGACTGCCCGGTCTTCCACCGTCTTCTCCGCCGTCCTGGCCACACCGTTCTCTTCTGCGCGCGCCCGCCTTCCAAAAAATGGCGCCTCCCGCGCGCCTCTTCGTGCTTCTTTTTCCTCGTCTGCGATTTCTTTTTCTTGCTAGCGTTCTATGCATCTCTTTTCTTCCTCTTCCTCTTCTGCAATTTCATTTGTCATCCCTGACAGATAGTTTGAAAAAAGCGGCCTCTAGTAATAATTCTGAAGTAATACAATTCAACCAATTTGAGCCACTGAACTGAAACCGAAACTCGCAAGAGCACAACTGTCGTATTCCTCTGAGACGTCCAGAATGAGAACGCAAAAGAAATACACCTCTGTAATCACTGCCTCGAATAGTGACGTCATTCTGGTCGTCTGCTTGTTGCGCTCATCGGTGCTTCGGTTTCGGTTTTGCCTTTGACTTTGGTTGAAGTTCATTACACTACAATAATTACTAGGCGCCGCCTTCTATATACTTCAAAGCTGCGATGCGTTCTTCGCATGACAAACTTCTATTCTCCCATTTTACATAACTGCCTAGCTCTGCCAATTGATAAGTTAATTAAATTAACTCTCCGAATTACAGGCCTAAATGATGTCTGTAGCCATGTCAAGACGCCTGCGGCTACAAACGTAAGACACCGAGGAAATGTGCCATTTCTCTCATTTTTGAGAATCTTGGACACATTTTTTGAATTACCAAGAATAAAAATTTGGCATATCCCTGTATCATGCGAATAGATGTTATGCGAAGCATGGGGAGGGAAGGTGACTGTGGTGCAATTTTTATTGAGTGAAACGTTTGGAATTGACGCTGAAAATATGTGCATATGTTGTGCGCACAGACATATGTTGAATAGTTGCATATGTTTTGTAACCCCAGTTGTTTACAGTTGCGTAACCATGCCAAGAGCAAAACATGAGTATTACCGACACCAGAAGTGGTAAGCTGATATGTCGCGCTTGTACTTGCGATGATGGTAGCCCTGGACAGTGCTACGTAGACCAACTCCAGTGGATTAACTTAACCACAATTGACGTCAATTTGACGTTACGCCTGTATCATAGGAGTACATGTGTAATGTTTATAAAATCAGATAGACACCATTCACGTTTCACGAACGTTACAGCCGCATAGGGCATTTTCCAAAGCAGTTCAAAGAGACCTGGCGTGGTCCTACACTGCATCAATCCTAAAACGACTTGCCGCCAGGAACAAGTTAAGTCGCATCTGCGCATCAGTTGAAAGGAAAGTTGAGGGTGGCACGAAAATATGAAATGAGTGTGATGTTAAGCACCGGGACAGATTGGTTGAGTTGGAAAGAGGGTATCCTATCATATTCCCCAATCGTATGGAAAGTGTTACATCGGTCAAACTGGACGCTGTGTGAACAACCGATTATTGAACCTCAGACAGTCGTTGAAAGGGCAGCCTTCGTCTAATAACTGCCTGCATTGCAAGGAATGTAAATACCATCCTTTACTGAACGAAACTAAAGTGTCGCCGAGGCTCAAATATAGGACCGCGCGAGAGATTGTTAAGGCCTTTTTCATTCACAAGGAACAACTTGCATAAACTCGAGATTGATTATCTAATCGCCAACCTGTAATCATAACCACCTGTTTTTGCTTTTTCTTTATATGTGTGGATTTCCGACAATCAACTTTCAGTTGTTAGTCTGCGCTTGTCTCGTGGTTTCTCCTCTTCGTGTTCGTGTTTTTTGCGCAAATTCCATTCACAAGAAAAAGAAGATAGCTGAAGATAACCGCTGCTGTAGATGTACGTCACCAGGTCACCTGGCGCGGTCTTGCAACGGAAACTTAGGTGTTTAGCTTGTGACGGAAGATACGCATCGAGTATGTGGGACCCTAATTACGTAAGTAAAGAGGGTACAGCAAGAACTTTGTCACCATCAGAGGCTTCGGGTAGCACCGCAGGGATATGGCACTCAGAAATGCTATGCGACAAATATTCTTCGACCTATTGCAAGAGAAACAACATCGATGTGTCCCGCTAGACTTTACTCGTCTTTGTCATAAACGACAGATCAATATATGTGTGAGGGATTCTCAATGGAGGCAGTTAGCGATCTTTCGTCACAGAAGATCTCGCCATAAAACTGAATTAGCGAGTATTGGGAGAAACCCGAGTTTCATTCAACACGTTCGGCAGCGTATCGCTAAGTTCTGCGGAAAACCGAAAGGTTGTTCAAGTTTCCCTGCGCAGCCAGTACTCTACCGACATCCACATCTTTCGCGCAATTGTGGTTCCAGTTATATGTCACGACATCCCTTCGACGACAGTTGATAGCCACATCATTCAGCAGTTGCGTCTCAAAGGCAAAGTTACCGCTAACTAAAAAAAACTATTCTTGAAGCAGACAGAAACCGGCATCAGCTTGTTGATTAGAGCTGACCACCTTTGGAAAATTACTAATGGGGATGTAATAAGGAGAATCAAAATTCCGGGATTGGTCGCAATTGACACGGTGTTTGGATGGACACTGCAAGAGCCCAGTCGTCCAAGTTCCTCTCTCGACTTCGACAATAACCTTATGGTTTGTGTTCATTTCGTTGTCTGTGCTCTGTGAGTCGAAACAATCAGTGACAACGGCACAATCTCGCAGATTCCCCAGTGGTTCCGGCGACTTGAAGTCGCAGATGTCATAAATTTTGGGCCAGATACACCGCCAAAGAAAGAATTAGGGTAGAGGCACAGTGACGCTGCCTGGAAGAAAGATCAGAAACAGCTATTTGAAAACAACCGTGACAGCACGCTCAGCCGTCTGCAGAAACTGGCAACGAGGTACTCGATTAAAGAAGGTTTGTAGAAGTGATACGGCACAGTCTTCCGGCATACATGGAGCTCGAACCCGCTGAAACGTTCTGATTCTGTCGGGCTCTGCGCGAAGTACTTGGGAAGGATGTTAAACACCTTCTACTGGGAGAAACTTTCCCGAAACACGCCATTCAGCTCGATTTTCACCCTTTCCTGGATCAAGGTAGGCAGCTCAGACTTGGTGAACGACTTGAAATCACTAACGCTCATGCTTTTATGAGAGCGTCGCAAGAGCCCAGGAACATTTTTAATACCATGAAGAGCTCTACATTCTCAGTTTTCCTACTTTCTCTTCGCATAGAGTGGAAGTTGATTATACCGTGTGCACCTTGGTGGGTTGGCTGCTGCGAGAGACATGCCGAAACAGTGAAGTCTTCGTTGCTCAAGGCGCTTGAAGAGAACAAGCTCAATAGCGAAGAAACTGAGACGGTGCTACTGGAGATAAAAGCAGTTGTCAATTCAAGGCACTTGATCTAAACGTATGCAGACGATGAAGACCTTTCTGCAATATGTGCTGCGCATGTTGGGCTTTCATTGCCGACTTCAGCGTACAGAACTAAATATGACTACAGGGTTCGAAGTAGTCGGGCTGCTTGACATGACGTTGGCAATCGAAGTTACCGTCCAAAGCTCATCGATCATCTGTGGATCACATGGAAGGAAGAGTATCTGTTACAACTGCGGCCACTTGACCTTTGCCCCCTCACATGCTAGCAGCTCTCTCCCGTTGGATGTGGTGATCATCGAGGAGCCTGGCATTTGTAGAAGTGCCCAGCCCGCAGGACGAATCACAGCCGATCTCGGGGGAATATCAATGCCGATCTCGGGGGAATATGAGCGTCTTCTCTGCCTTACCAGCAAACCAGCGAGATGGCGCAAAGTGCGCGATCGGCGCCCCACTCGTTGCGACCCGTTGGCTCCCCAACACCCCGACTTGCACTTAGGCGCTTATGCCTGTAGAGCGTAGACGCCTTTGCCCGGGCGCGCTCGCGCGCTAATCTTGGGGTGGGGGGGATGGGGGGGGGGGGGGGGCAGCTTTACGCTGTGTGTTTTTGCCGGCAAGATTGCGTTTAGGTTACAGAGCGCATGAAGGTGGCTTCGCTCGCTGCAGAGGCCCCGTTTCCGAAAGAAGCGCGCTGTTCCAACACAGGGAAGTAACAACTGTGACACTTGTTAGTTCGCGCTCGTCCTGTGTATACCTGTGCGTATATTTCGTGCGTCCTTCGCTTTTGAGCAGTGCGCTCCAAGTTTCGATCTGCTTGCCGTTCTTCGCTTGAAAAGCCAATTAGTTGCTATCGCATTCATTGCTTCGCTCTTGCGGCGAAACTGGGGACTTTTTAACACGAAAGTGTTTTATGCCGGGATCCACCAAGATTTCAGTGACGTATTTCCGTCACGGAAATGACGTCGAAAAAATACACATGATCAGAAGACAAAGAAAAAAAAGGTTCTGTCACCCGGAGTCGAACCTACGGCCTCTTGGTCCACACGAAGAGATGCCGGGCACAGTATCGACTGCGCCACGGTCTTTATTTTTTCTTTATTACCTTATTAAACATAGAACAGAAAGATCAACGTATCAACAAATATACATGAGTAATGCACCATAACTGTGAAAGCCACGATTGGTTTCTTCAGAGCGTCGTTTCTACGCGTGCGTCCCATTCGGCGCGTTTCGAATAGGAAAAGTGCAGTTTTGTTGACGCATTAACACACTGCCAGGTGGCGACCTTACCCCCCAGCGTCGGCGTCGCACATAGCATCAATCCATACCAAAGGTAGCTCTGCGACGCGCGAGGGCTTAGCGTGGCCGTAACTCCGCGTCCCTTGCTCGCCCCGCGAAAAATCGCAGCCGGCCAACGGGGAAGACACGACGCGCGTTGCGTTTCCCTCTGGTCGGGCAGTGGTGTTCAAGAACATGCCGCGAGTAAGCGACCTCAGCCCAAGTTCAGCGTCCAATCAGTGACGCTCTTCTGGCTGGCACACCGCTTTCCCTGATTCCGCTGTCACCGTACAGGTACTGTTTGACCACAAGGGTTTGTTTAATCATTGCTCATAGAGGTTAGTCGTCGGGATAGAGATGTACCACCAAGCGTTAACGTGGATGCATCCACGTTATACATTGCGTAAGCTCTTTTATATCAGTGTACAGCAAACATTCAACTTCTGGTAGGACACGTTTTACTTTCGTGTTCTACCGATTCCTATGACAGAGGGATCAACCATGTTTTTTTATTGTGTCTAACAAAGAAAACAAGCCCTTAAATTTACACTTATTTCCTTCATTCATAGCGAGTGTCTCGTTCTGGCAGACTTGCTGCCTTCAGGTAGTATGCGAGGCATCATCGGTCAGTTGCCAGTTCGTAATGAGATCACGTGCTACGTGACGCCAACAGACAGAAAAGATTGTTCCACCCTCGCCGTAATGGCTACTGGCGGCGCTGGCTGACGCTCCCACGTCTAAAGGCGCACATATACCTTACAAACTGGACGCATGGATAACCGTCGCCTTAGCTCAGTGGTAGAGCATGCGACACTTTATTCAAAGGTCGCCGGTTCGGTCCCTGCCGGCGTCAAGTTATCTTTTCGTCCACTTTTCTTTATTCACATTTACTTATGAGTATTCTAATAACATCACCTATACTTTACTTGGCATCGTTGTCTGTGAGTTGTCGTCAATATTTGTGGGTTGGCACACGTTGTGTGGCCACCTTAGAAACGTCATGACCTGAAATTACTATCCTGCTTATGGATAGCGTAAGGTGCACAAGGTACGTACACGTATACTGACGGGTATCTGCGTGTAAGCCTTCACCAAGTCTAGGGCGGGGAAGACGTGGCAAGCATGGATGCGGTGACCGGAGCCCTGTGTGTGGGAGACGGGGTACCTGTTCGGATTGGTGCGCGCGTTGAGGGCACGGTAGTCCCCACAGGGCTGCCAGCCTTCTGTCTTCTTCGGGACCAGTTGAAGTGGACAGGGCCATGGGACGTTGGCGCGGTGGCCGATTCCTTTCAGCAGCATAGCTCGCAACTATACGCGCATGCGGTGCGGGTCAAGGCGACAGGTGCGGCAGAAACCGGGGTGCCTGGAGTGGTCCGAAAATAGTTCATGGTGCTGTGCTGCACTTAGCGTGGCAGACCGCTGAGGCGTGTCACACCGGAAAATGCTGTGAGGATAACGGGGTGCGGCGAATGATTTTCAACACTGAGCACTTTGATGCTTGGCTGGTGGATGGTAGTTCGCTGATGAGACGGTCGTGTGAGGTAGTCCGGAAGGAGGTTTTAGTGTGTCGAAAGGTCCCAGCCGATGATTTGCTCGGCGACGACAAAATTCCAGTGAAGGTCAGCTCATGGCTTTGATTTTTAAGCTTGATGTGCAGGCAGAGTGGGCCGCACGCCTTGACTGTGGCCGCGATGATCTCGAAAGACGTAATAGGGGAAGAACATTGAATATAGGCTTGTGGGCAGCAGCAAATGCCAGAACAGCTATCAACAATGAACCGCTGCGTTGTGATTTGGTCGGTGAGGAACATGCGATGGCCTCCAGGTTGGCAGCTTGCGGCCGTCTCTGCGAGCTGGCTTAGGCGTTTCCCTCATGCCCGGCGAAACAGCGTGGTCGACATTGTTGCACTCTGACCACAAATAGTAAAAGAATCAGAGCAAAACTTCAACGAGCACAAAAAAGGGAGAGCTTTTCGGTACAATATTTGATTTTTTTGCTTTATATCTCCAATGCGATGTGGAGCATGCGGAACACCTTGCATATATGTATATAAACCACTCGGTGGGTGTGCGTGAAATAAACGCAATAGCGTTAAAAATATCGTTACGCATAAATTCCGTTGTCGGCGTTGGCGTCGTTGGTTGTCAGCGATAAATCAGTGTTGTCCATGGCCAAAAAATCGACAAAGATGCGAATAAATTCAATAATAAAAAATTACACCATCTCCCGCTAAAGGGAACCATGTGTAGATGTGAAGCAGCGGGCGCTAACGCTTACACTGGCGGCGGCGTTGACGCTGGCGCTCATCGCAGCGTTGCGCAGGAGAGAAAACTGGGTAGGCGCAAAGCAGGCTTGTGATGGAGCAGTTTTTCCTACTAGAACATGCCAATCGCTGCTAATGGGCAATGAGAGACAGCAGACTACGACTGGACACAGAGACCCGCACTCCGCTTTTAGTTAACGCGCACGCTGCGAATTTTTATTGTTCAACAACGCACAGGAGAAATCTCCCACCGGCACCACCTTGGAGGTCAAGATCCATTGCCATATATACGGGATGGCCAGTGAACGGTTGTGCAGCGCGAGCAGTCGGTTTTCGGTTTTTTCAACCAAGAAACTCGCTAGCAGACGCTGCCTGCGTCGGCGTCGCGAAGCGAGAGAGGGAGGAGCGTAGGAGAGGAGAGAGAGGGGGGTGACACGCATGCGCAGTGGGGAGTGTGAACGCCGTGGGCAGGGATGCGTAGAGGAGAGAGGGGGGGAGCGTAGGAGAGGAGAGAGAGGGGGAACGCGCATGCGCAGGGGGAGTTAGACGCCGCGGGCAGGGATGGAGAGAGGGGGGGGAGTGTAAGAGTGGAGAGAGGAAGGGAGGCGCATGCGCAGTGTGGGTGTGGTTGCCGCGGGGAGGGATGCCTAGAGGAGAGAGAGGGGGGAGAGGAGGTTTTTTATTTTTATTTTTTTTAACTGTTTGCGCATGCGCAGCACGCGGCACACCACCACCACCACCACTACCGGATTAAGCTTCGCCATAAGATGCTTCACATCTAAAATCTTCGGTTCAAGTGAGAACCGAATACAGGCCTTGTATTTCTTTGTGGCAAGCGGGTGTTCCCCCACAGACTGACGCCTTTGCTTAAAACTGCTTGAAAAACAAAAAAAAACAAAAAAAAAACTAGCAGTTGTTCCGTGTACGAATACAACCGATGAGCAAAGATCCTTAGTAATGGGACGCAAACGACTATGTACGTTTTGAAACTGTTGGCGGCCTCGGCGCTTATATTCGGCCGCTCTAGCACGTACAGCAGAATCCTGTCGGCGTAGCCGTTGTAGCTCCCCTCATCGTGCTTTAACAGCAGGATCCTGTGGCCGGGATCGTCTTGCTGCTGGTGCTTTGGCTTTGTGTTCCGCATCATTGCCAAGCTGATTATCGTCTTCATCATCACGTTTACGTTTCTGAGGACGAACATCCATGTTCTGTGAGCAGCCCTAAGTAATCTCAAGTGGGACCCTATTTTTTATAAATGTACGAACATGGTGCTCGATAAATTTTACTGTCGTTTATAAACGCGAACTGTTCTTGCGCCGCGCGCCTTGTTTTTTTGTGTAACGCGCGCCGAACGCCGCGCGAGTTTTGCGCCTGTTTATTTTATTTTTATTTATTTATTTTTTTGCGGCGGCGCCGGGTCGGGGACAGCGTCTGCTACTACCTTCGACAAAGCGCCCGTACTGCGCTAGAATGATGGTTGTCATTTCACAATCCACGATAAAGGTGGTGAACGTCAAGACGACCATTACAACCAGTTGTGCACAGAGCTTATTTCTTTTATTTAACCTCGAATTTCTGGTGCACTAGAACCAAACCGCTCGGCGTTCGGCGCCGCGGCGTTTCACTGTCTTTTTTATGCCCCGGCGCCGCATCTATGTTACAGGGAGCTTCAACGGCGACGGCGACGGAGGGGTGCGGGCCTAAGGAGCTTCGCTCCTAAAAAGCTCACAGAGTCTCTTGTGCATTCACGCAATATAACTCGAAGGAGGAAGCCATCTTATTTTTCTTCTAAATCGATTTTAAGGGAGCAGGGATCACGAGCCGTGCCTTCAGGGGCCATTACCTAGCGCCATCTTTATTTGCTTCTCCTGAGATCACGCGCTCTCCGGCTTGGTTCGCCGCCCACCGGAGTACGTTACAACGACATCATGTGATGTTACGTAACATGACGTCTCCCTGGAATTCGTAACGTCATGACCACGTCACAAAATCTTGAAATCTGCGATGTCATGACGAGCGTGTATGGTGACGTCATATTGTGATCATGATATTTGCATCCCTCGTCAATGACGCTGCGGTACGGCCGCCGCCGATGGTCAAATTTCTCGTTCGATGAGGCATCTAAGGCATTCAATAATATATGAATGCCATGTAACGAGAGGAGTCTCCTCAACGCGTGTAATATTGCGTGGCAGAAGCGTAGAATCACGCCAGGCGCCAGAACATGTAAATCGCGCAACGAGTGGGCGTTTTTAAGGCCGTACGATTACAAAGCACGCATATATATTTCATCATAAGCAGCAGCAAAAGCAACAAAAAGTGAGCACCGCCCTAGCTTCGCGTGTTGTCTTATGGACGCGTAGTGGGCCCTTCGTTAATTGGCAAAAGCAAGAATTATGGCGTATATACTGATCACAAGGCAACTGGTTTTGCAGTAGGCGTAATAGGATAATTAGAGATGGACAATGCTGCGCACACAAACGTTCGTTTCCTTGCGGCACGATTCAGGCTTGCACCACGAACCAAAGTAAGACTGTGCTGCGCTTCCCGCACAGGCCTGACATCTTTTAGATGCGAAGCATATTATGCTCGGGGCTTTGTCCGTCCCTCACGCGTCCCGCGTCCCCCGTCCCGCGTCCGGCCACTTTCATGAAGTAGGGAAGCGCCCATTATGCGAACCAGAACACTGCAGTAATATGAAGGCCGTCAACCATTACTACAGTCATCAGAGTCATGACCGAGAGCACAGAGAGGCTGCTTAGCAATGGCTAGGCAGGTGGTGTCTGTCGCCCAGGTTGACTCCATTCCTTGATCTTGCTTGCATGTGTTTGGGGGGAGGGGGGTTTAGTCAATCCCCCCCTTCCCGCGTCTCGCGTCCCACATCTCCACAGCGCATGCGCGTCCTCTCCTCCTATCTCCTACCTCACCCTCTTCCTCTACTCTAGGAATGCTCTACTCTACGGAGCGGCGCCCGCGTCCGACATCCCCACAGAGCACGCGCATCCTCTCCCCTCTCTCCTACGCTCACCCCCTTTCTCTACTCCGGGAGTCCTATACTCTACGGAGCCCCCAGCGCATGGGCGTCCTCTTCCCTACGTTCACCCCCCTTACTCTCCTCTAGGAGTCCTCTACTCTACAGAGCGGTTCCCCGCGTCCCACAGCACATGCACGTCCCCGCTCTCTCCTCTCCTACGGTTCTCTCTAGAAATCCTCTACGGAGCGGCGCGCACGACAGGTGGTGCGACAGCTGCATACTCCGCTGGGAGCACCACGGTAGTTCCGCGGTATGAAAATGACGGAGCGCGCCTCATTCTCTCTCCTGCGCCGCGACAAGCGCCCGGGCCGCCGCCGCGAAACGAGAGCGGTGACGTTTCTCCCGCTCAAGCTAACCATCTCCCCACTGCTTGGCATCCACACATGGTCCCCTTTAGCGGGAGATGGGGAAGTTTTAGATGCGAAGCAGCTCTTTCACTCACGTGTGCAACGCCGTACGTCACGTGCGTCCGCACGAATGCGCCGCAACGCGTTCCCCTCGCCGTAGGTGTTGGAGCGTTGCCAAGTAGGTCACGCCACAGCTGCGCGTTGACGTCAGGCTCCTCTCGCACGCTTCCCTCGCAGGCGCGCGCTGACGTCACTCTCTCCCTCACCCGCAGCATGCTCGCGGCAGCGCCCGCAGCTGCCGGCTGCTCCACCCGCTCGCAACACCTCTGAACGTGTCACTTCTCTCTCGCTTCACCCTCTCCACCACCCGCAACGCTCGACCGCACGTCGAGTGGAAACACTCTTTCGGCTCGTTTATCTGCGATGACGCCCGTTTCAACCGGGTCAACGCCGTGCGCACCGCTGCTGCTTCGCATCCCATCAGGGTTCCTTCGGGGAGATGGTCCAAGTTTTTTTCTAATTTCGTTTTTTGTAACACGAAAGCGTTCTATGCCGGGGTCCACCAAGACTTCACTGACGCATTTCCGTCACGGATATGACGTTGTTAAAAGGTACACGAACACAATGCAAAGAAAGAAATCAGAAGAAAAAGTTACGCGAAATTGGAAGTCCTGGGAATCGAACCCACGACCTCTCGTTCCACGGCGATAGAAAGCGGGCGCATAAGCGACTGAGCTATCGGCGCATTCGCGATGAACGCTTCAGACGCGCCTGTATATCTCACACTCCTTCGCTCTGTACCGGCGCTCTTCGTTTCTCGGGGCCGTGCCGCCGCCTAAGAGCGGAGAAGAGAAGTACTGCATTATGAAACCAACCAACACCGACAGAGAACGCTGTGGTAGCCTCAGCACTACGGCGCCTCGATGCCAGAATTCGAACAGACGCTGGCATCAGAGCGGCCTACCAACGCCACCTAGGTGGCGTTGGCCCGACTTGAAACAAAGTTTAGCGTTGCCTCCGCAATCACCTCCGACAAAGTTTCTGGAGCCAATTTCGCTGACCACAAACGGAAGCTTTGATTGCGACGTGCTCTACGCTCTGATTTGACTCGGTGACAATGCATTTACGTGCTTCGCCCTTCGCGTTGTATTGGTGCGAGTTACGTGCTTCGTCTTTCGCGTTGTGCTAGCGTGCGCAGCGTAGTGCAGCTTCCATATGCAACAATGGTGTATCTCCCCCGTCTACTGATACGAGTGCAATGGAACCGACTACGAGAACTGCTGCGTTAAACCCCGCCGAAAGACCACGGCGTCGACGGGCGACTGTCGCGCAAGTGAGTTTGGCAGGCGTTGGTTTGGTGCAGCGATGGACACGCCATGGGAGAGCGTGTCACTGCGACTTCGCGCGTTCACGGCTCAAGCTGGGGACTCTGTCTTTCGCGTTTGCGAAGTTGAGCGCATCGTGAACCAACTGTCTGCCATACAGACGCCGATGCAGGACCGAAATGGTCGTATCTTCGCCGAAGTGACCTATCTGCTGGACGCTGCTCGCCAACGCGACGCGGCATGCAAAGCACATCCACAGGACGGTCGCCGACTCGCAAATCACGCTCCTTTGCTGCAGCGAACCGTCAGTTGAAAAAAATCACGCCATATCCACGAAGTGAATGATGATGAGCGGGCGAAGCTCGATCGTTTTCATCCATGGCAGGAAGAGAATGTGTGGTCTGGAACGCGCTTATACTTCATGGTCATCAGCGTCATCGTCATCGTTATCAGTGTAGTCAGTACATTCCACTATACTGCGTCATCGTCATCTTTATCACGTGGAGTGGGCACATTCCACTACACGTGGCTACCTACCTACCTATCCACCCACTACTACTACTACTACTACTACTACTACTACTACTACTACTACTACTACTACTACTACTACGACTACTACTACAGAGGAGGGACAGACCCACACCCTAAGGAGCTTCGCCCCTAAAATCACGCCATATCCATGAAGTGAATGATGTCATTGTCATCGTTATCACGTGTAGTGGGTACATTCCACTATACTGGAACGCACTTATACTTCATCGTTATCACGTGTAGTGGGTACATTCCACTATAATTCGTCATCGTCATCTTTATCACGGGGAGTGGGTAGATTCCACTCAACTTGATTCCACTATACGTAGCAATCTACCTACCTACTATGACAACTACAGAGGAGGGAAGGACCCACACCCTTAGGAGCTTCGCCCCTAAAACGATTGAGTGAAAACCCATTCGGTTTCGCTTGCACGGTTTGCGAACGCCTGTGGTCCAAGTGCGATTTGCGCGTGCAATGTAGTGTCTCCGTATAGTGTATCCCAGTAGTGAGTCGTTGGTTGTCGTGGTGGAGATGTGCCACCAGGTATCAACATGAGTGCATAAACATCTAAGGGTGCGGTAGCCACTGAACACCAACTGACATCATACATCAATGTGCAATAAACATTGGACTACTTCTGTGAAGACACGTTTCACTTTCGTGTGCCATACCGATTCCTATATCAGAGGGATCAACCACATTTTTTTGCCTTATTTCGCGCGATAGCGGTTGGGGACCCCGGCGGCGGACAACTACGGCACCCTTCTTGTGATCCCATAGCAGTTTACGTCGAAATAAATAAACCTTTCAATCAGGCAAAACAATCCGTGCTTCATCAGCGACTGCATAAATGGTGTGTTGATTTTCTCTGGCGTTCCGGTGCACGCACTCATGAGGAAGCGAACGAGAAGGCTGGCAGGTAAAAATGGACGTGCGAGCGCAATGCACACTCTCGAGGTTCGCACGCAGTTGTCAGAATGCGCCGCGGCGCGTTTTGCTGCGCACTCCCGTGGTCTGAACTTTTGACCACCGCAGAGCGCAACAAGTATCTCAAGCTATGTTAGGATTTGTTCATTTTGTTCGTCAAACACTAATGCCCTTCGATCCAACTTTGATATGCGTCAAATAAGGAAACGACCACGAGAGCACCCAGACGTAGGCGGCAGGCCCGTAGCCAGGCGGGAGTGCCCGAGCCCCCCCCACTCCCCCGAAATTCATATGGAAGGGGAGTGTTTTCCTGAGAACAAATGATGAAATAGGTGTTTTTCAAGGATTTCAACAAGTGCCCCCTCCCTCCCGTAAAGAAATTACGGGCTACGGGGCTGGTAGGCGGCTAGATAGATAGATAGATAGATAGATAGATAGATAGATAGATAGATAGATAGATAGATAGATAGATAGATAGATAGATAGATAGATAGATAGATAGATAGATAGATAGATAGATAGATAGATAGATAGATAGATAGATAGATAGATAGATAGATAGATAGATAGATAGATAGATAGATAGATAGATAGATAGATAGATAGATAGATAGATAGATAGATAGATAGATAGATAGATAGATAGATAGAAACCGTCAACGGGCCCTTGCTCCGACAACGAAAGCCCAGCATTGATAATAATAATAATAATAATAATAATAAATTATTTACATCATGAAAGAGCATCATTACAAAACTGGTCTAGCAAAGCAAGGGCTTGAAGGGCAGAGGCGACACACAGCACACAGAAAAATTGTTGCAGCTAACACCACAAAAAAAAAATTCAGGAATTTTTTTTCTTTAGCAGGAACCGGGAAAATATAGAACGGTGCGTACAGAATTGCGCGAAGAAATAAGTTCAAACTGAAATGAAGACCCCGTCGGCTTGAACTAGTTGGGCGTTCATAAATGCAACAGTGACATAACAATCATAATAAAATACCAGCAGTCTTTCGGTGAGGTAATAAAAAGCGCAGAAATAAAGAACGCATGGTAATTGCATTTAACATTACTATAACCTTTAGCTAGAGTGTCCGGGAGTGCCCGGAACGAGCTTCGAAAAGTGACGCCCAAACAGGGTCAATCCGCTTGTGGCGCTGCGATCGGTAGTCTGCAATCTGCCGTCGTTTTAAAAGTTGCGCGAGGCTCTACCAAAGTGGTGTAGGGGTAGAATGCCCGCTTCGCACTCGATAGGCCCGGGGTTGAATCGCAGCTGTAGATGGTGCATTTTTATTCTTCGTGTCACTTGTACAGCTGTATTGGTCTACCTTGTTTTTTAAATGTAGCTTCAGTTGCTACGTATTGCTACAAAAAGTGACGCTAAATGTGTAGTAAAGCAGAAGAAATTTGACAGCGACCGTATTTAATCGCAGCGTCACTGCACGGGATTCACCAAAAACGTAAAGTATGGCCTGCGAGATTTTTGCGAAAACTAGAATCCACCTGCATGTGCTCGATACGATGCTTCCGATCGCCGGTCCGCTGGGTCGCTTCAATAGAAAAACTGAAAGTGAACTACCTTCGGGAAACGGCGGAGGTTTAAATACTGCGTAAAACAGTGATGTTCCGTCTGTTCTTTCAGTGTTTCTCCTGACACTAAAGCAAAAGCTATTTGAATGGTAACTTTAAAAAAGCGATCACGAGATGTACGTAAACAAGTGAACGTGTTGACATTGTGGATACAAATGTAGTATTCTTGCGCAACTTATTTTGCGAACAAATACCTTAAATAAGAAATAGTGACAAAATATACGCTTAATTCATGGCTGACCGAAGTAAACATAACTGATGGAAGCCAATATTTCCGCTCGCGAATAAATACGCTCGCTGTAAAATTTGTTCTTCTTTACTTCACATTTAGCGTTACATTTTGTAGTAATACGTAGCAACTGCAGCTACATTTAAGAAAGAAAGGCAAACCAATACAGCTATAACAAGTGACACTAAAAATAAAAAACCCACCATCTACAGCTGGGATTCGAACCCGTGTCTTTTGAGTGGGAAGCGGGCGCGCAGCTCTTAAAACGACGACCCATTAGAGACTACCGACCGCAGCGCCACGTGCGGATTGACCCTGTTTCGGCTTCAATTTCTGTACATGGGTGCTGCGGCCGTACCCAGGACTCCTCTGTTCTAGTACACTCTAGTTTAGCAAAATAATATATGCAGTTGTTTATTGCATCAACAGCCATGCACAGCTTGAAATAACATGGTGACCCTGAGGTTCCAATACCGCAACGGCATTCATCAAAGGAATATAACAGATATGACGAAGGAGCGAAAGATTAACGCGACGAAGAATTTGCTTCAGTTGATGTGTTGTTTTTGCGCGAATGGCACTCGCGGGTACTTTGATTAACGCCGGACTGCATGACTTTCAGGTCGGAGGCAGCGGCTAGGAATGTAAGCAGCTTTATACTGTTTAACCAAAACTGCCTCAGGACAACAGTCTCACTCACAAGGGCATTGAAGTTAGCACATCGTAATGATTAAAAAAAAACATCGTGTTTGAGCGGAACCTGTAATTGGCGGCGCCAAAGCACTAGCCCATCACCGCCGCGGAAAAATGCTATTCTTTCAACTTATGTACTCCACATGTCTTACAGCCAAGGTACCAAAACGGCTGCGCACGACATTTACAAACAAACTTCGGCAATCGTCTGAAAATGGTGTGCCCTGAACTTTCGAAAAATATGACTTAAGGCGGCGCCAAGTGTTCCGACAGGCGTCATAAACATTTTTTCATACAATACCGGCAAATAACTATACTTTCCTGACTCACGGAGAATGATTCTGACGTAACTGATATACATTACATGCGGAGTTATGAATGACCGCTTTTGTCTGCTGTATCGATATTAATGTACTGCGATACTGAGTATCCTTGTATATACATATTTTTAATTTTGTTGTTGTATTATTCCACCTATGCCAGCAAAGAGTAACTTGTGTTCGAATGTGTTCTGTTGATGTTGGATATATTGGCTGGAGTTCAGTAATTCGCGCTGTTTGATATGTTGAAGATTTTTTTGTAGATGTTCAGTAAAGCCGAATATTTATGATTAAAATTTTACGTACGTTTTCGTCATAACTTGGGCATTATTTCTGCAAAAAATATAGGATAGCCAGCACCATTACTATGTAAAGCTTTCTTTCGCTGTATGCACTGAAGCTACTAGAAAAAAAACCGGCAGATCCCACGCACTGTGGGAACCGATTTAATGCGAAGCAGCCAGCAAGGAGCAAATCATGCTGTACGTGATATGCATGTCATTAGTTACATTTAGGGCCTGTCATTTGTGTTCGTAGTGCAGTCACGTCGCGCAATACAAATTTTGGTATATACCAAGCTAGCGTACTGGACGCAAGCGCACCATGAGCGTGGCATTGTAGATGACATGCATGCCAAGATTTTCGTGTTACCACCTGCCACTTATGTTCGCTTAATTTTTTAACTCGAATCGCAGCGAGACGCGACACCAATCTGCCTCCGTTTGGCATGCGTTCGTATTCTCGCGCTTTGCGCATTGTGCAGACGCCATCCGCGTTCCAGCGTTTAAATTGACGGACACTTTGTCAATTCCAAGGCGCGTTCCTCCAACGCCTGTGCCCACTGAGACGGGGTCGGTCAGAATGGAACGTCATGCGCGCGTCTCCCTCCTTGCATGATTTAGAGACGCTGGGCACAGCACGCTACGTAAGCAAAGCGCGAGCACTGTAGAGTCCGACGCGACCGGCGTCCGTTTGCGCGCCCCGGCGCCCAACTGGCATCGTGCCAGGGCACGGCTGGAGGGAGGGACGGACGGACGTGAGCATGAGACAATTAAGGCGTATGCCTTAAAGATTTGACGTATATCAAGCTAGCGAAACGGCCACGAGAATGACATCAGCGTGGCATGCAAGTCATGTTGCACATGACATTTCCTGATTTCCATATTACCACCTGTCATTTGTGCTCGTCATACAGTCACGTCACTCAATACCAAATTTGGTGTATATCAAGCTAGTGAAACGGCCCCGAGAGTGTCATGAGCGTGGCATGCAAGTCATGTTGCACATGACATGTCATGATTTCCATATTACCACTTGTCATTTATGCTCGTCATACAGTCACGTCGTTCAATACCAAATTTGGTGTATATCAAGCTAGTGAAACGGCCCCGAGAGTGTCATGAGCGTAGCATGCAAGTCATGTTGCACATGACATGTCATGATTTCCATAGTACCACTTGTCATTTATGCTCATCATACGATCACGTCGCTCAATACAAAATTTGGTGTATATTAAACCAGCGAAACGGCCGCGAGCGTGCCATGAGCGTGGCATGCAAGTCATGCTGCACATGACATGTCATGATTTCCATATGCCCACTTGGTATTTATGTTCGTCATACACTCACGTCACGCAATACCAAATTTGGTGTATATCAAGCTAGCGAAGCGGCCGTCAGCTCGCCATGAGCGTGGCATGTAAATCATGTTGTACATGACATGTAGGTCATGATTTTCATATTACCACAAGTCATTTATGTTGATTATCGAGAAATGTCTCATCGTACCAATTTTTAGATAGATCAAGTTAAGAAAACGGCCTCAGGAGCACTATGGCCATGGCGTGTAAATCATACTTTTCATTACAAGTTATTCATGATTTTCATGATATGACCAGCCATTCATGTTAGTCAGACAGTCATGTTATGCCATACCAATTTTGGTATAAGTCCCATTAACGATACGGCCAGGAGAGCACAAAGTCGTAGGCGGCTAGATAGATAGATAGATAGATAGATACGCTCAAAGTCGCCGAAGTTCGCTAAGAAATGCTTCGCATTTAATATAATTGCCGAGATTAAATCAGCTATTACTTTTACTCATTGTATGCACACTCCTTTCATAACGTGCTCTAATGCAGCAAGGGGCGCGGCCACGGACCTTCTTGTTCCTGATCTGCACGACGAGGACTGAAATTGCGCTAAGAGAAAGCAATGTTACGAAATAACTGCTCTGAACACCACAGAAATGCGTGTATGAAACGAAATTTTCACTACGTCGGATTTTTCGTAGGTTTAGAATCCTTAGTGTGGGATTTACGTCTTGTACTGCAGAGATCTTTTATTGAAGTAGTACGCAATTTGACGATGCTTTCGTAGATAGCATTCTCTGTTTACAGTTATTTTGTACGCGGGTGCAGCGTATTGACATGGATAAAATATATTGTGATTTTAACGCGATAGCGTTTAAGAGCTCGTTTCGCAGAAATTCCGGCGTCGGCGTTGGTGTCGGCGTCGGTGTCGTTGGTTGTGAGCAAAAAATCATCATCTTGTCCGTGAGCGAAAAAAGATGTGTTTTATATTGCAGGCTAATAATGTCTAGTAATTATTGCTTTAAAAAAAATTCCGACACTTGGCCTCATACCTTAAGCTCTTGAACAAAAATACTCCACGTCGTTAGGACGTCCTTGTGATTCTCGTACCAGACGAGTGCGGTGTCGGTCAACGAGAACACCACATTTGTAAGATGATCATTTGTATCACATTTGTTGCTCTTGCTCACCTGTTTGTAATGGGTCACCCACTGATCGACGTCTTCCCCAGCTTTCCCTCCGTAGGGGCGTGGCTATCTGTAAGGCTGCTGTTTTATAGAACATAGCGCTTGACCATATGGGATCGCCGGTTCGCATCACTTTGAATGTGAACTTTAGAAATGCAGGGGGGAATTCCTATCCGCGGGTTTTCTAAAGAGTTTAGTAGAGTTGATTAGCACGTACAGAAAACTGATTGCTACGTCAAGAAAACTGATTGATGTGCTTGAGTGTGATGCTGAGAGAGAAATGCCGAATGTCGAGATGGCTGGATCAGCATTGTTGAAGTCTGCCATAAATGACATAAGTTCCGTACCCCCGTGGTGCCAAATTAGCAATAAATTGCCAATTATAAAATGGTTTGAGTGTGCAAGTATCTAAGAATTTATCTTCGAGATGGCCCGCAAATATATTTGCACAGCTTGGTCCTATTTTCATACTCACAGAAGTCCCACTGACCTGAACGTTTTGCGCATCATTAAATGCAAAGTTCCTCTCTTTTACTACGGAGCTAGTGCGCTTCTTTCACCGTTACGAAATCCAAATCGCAATGGCTCATGAAACGACTACGTCGAAACCCATCTTCTGGAAGTTCCCCGAGACAGAAACGTCAATTGTCGTTATCGGCGACTCGCAGAGTAAGTACGTCCATGAACACTTCAATCCGTCCTGATGAGGGAACCCGCCTTTCATTTCACAGCCCGGGGCGTGAATCACTGACATACAGTTGATTATTGACTGCGTGTCCCCAACTACTAAAACCCTTGTGCTCCTCGTTGGGACAGATGACATGGCGTTCGTGAGCGCGAGTGGCGCCTTCCATCAGTATCGGTTTTTGCTAGATCAAGTTGCAAATATCTTGCCTTAATGGGGCCATGACACGGTCACCCAACAATTTGTGGTTTTCAGCGAAAACTAGAAGTAGATGGTCTATTTTGCCTATACAGATATGAAAAGTGGGCAGTGGAACAGTATTTCAGTGCAAAACAGGCCCTAGATGTCGCCGGCTGTAAATCCCGCCCACTGCCGGCGACCGCCATTTTGCCATGGCGCCTGTGACGTCACGTGAAGCAAGGAGCAGTGACGTCGTCTTCTACCACAGTTTCAGCCGCTGCATATCGTTCAATTTCGGTGTGAAGCACTACAAAGCTGAAATATGTCGATTTCACGCGCAGCTGGCGACGGAAAAATATCGTTCGCCGGAATGCAGACGCTCGCACAGCCAGCTGCTAGTTACCTCAATGCTCGCGAGTGCGCTAGTGTTGCCCGACTCTCAGACCACTCGCGTGTTCGTGAAATATTCAATAATAAATTAAGTGCTCGACCTAATGCGCTAGAACTTCGCCAGCTTATTTGTAAATGCTCAAGGATTAACCTGCATAACACAGATTATGATCGAAAATTGGGTGTCATGGCCCATTTAAATAACTAGTATCTCCACCACGCTTGTACTTTCTCAAAGTGTCAACCGTTGTCGTGGGAGCCGCTACCACGATTTCATCCGTCTCTGCAATAGCGAAGCTTGCCGCTTCAACCACCAACTCCGAGACTACTGGCGTCGCTCGCAAAAGGTCTTCTACGTGAACCACGGCTTTTAATGGCTGCCCCCTTTCCGTGTGTTGGCAGAATATGGTCTGCACCTCAGTTTTGAAGATGTTGCCTTAATTGCGGCCCATATCGGCCAACTTTGCTTCAAACACACCAAAATCACATGCTCGTCATGCCGTGAAGTCCCGTTGAGTGAAACTTCGTGCTACACGACATGGACGGTGGACATTTCTGCGAACCAGTCTCCAATGATAAACGCTTCATTAGGCCTGACGCTACGTGCTCCCGTCGAAACAACCGTGTCCTCACGGAATGTGTAACGCAGACTTCTCCGAACCTTGGCCGTCGCTACCCATCGAGGAAAAAAATTCCCCATCTCCCGCTAAAGGGAACCATGTGTGGATGCGAAGCAGCGGGGAGATAATTAGTTTGAGCGGGAGGAACGTCGCCGCTCTCATTTCACGGCAGCGGTCCGGGCGCTCATCGCGGCGCTGCACAGGAGAGAGAATGAGGCGCGCGCGCTCCGTCATTTTCATACCGCGGAACTACCGTGGCGCCCCCAGCGTAGTATGCAGCTGTCACACCACCTGTCATGCGCGCCGCTCCGTAGAGGATTCCTTGAGGAGAGGACGGGGGGACCGTAGGAGAGGAGAGAAAGGGGGAGGGGACGTGCATGCGCTGTGGGGGTGTGGGACGCGGGAGCCGCTCCGTAGAGTCGAGGATTCCTAGAGGAGAGAGGGGGGAGAGGACGCGCATGCTCTGTGGGGGTGCGGGACGCGGGAGCCGCTCCGTAGAGTAGAGGATTCCTAGAGGAGAGAGGGGGGGGGAGAGGACGCGCATGCGCTGTGGGGATGTGGGACGCCGGAGCCGCTCCGTAGAGGATTCCTAGAGTAGAGAAAGGGGGTGAGCGTAGGAGAGCATAGGGGGAGGGAACGCGTTGTGGGGGGCGTGGGACGCTGGGGGCCGCTCCGTAGAGTAGATGATTCCTAGAGGAGAGAAAGGGGGTGAGCGTAGGAGAGAGAGGGGGGAGGGGACGCGCATGCGCTGTGGTGGTGTGGGACGCGGAATGGAGGGACGGACTAAGTCCCCTCCAAACACATGCAAGCACGATTAAGGAATGGTGTCAACCTGGGCAACAGACACCATCCTGCCTAGCCGTTGCTAAGCAGCCTCTCTGTGCTCTCGGCCATGACTCAAGGAATGGGATAAACCTGGGCGACAGACACCACCTGCCTAGCCAATGCTAAGCAGCCTCTCTGTGCTCTCGGCCATGACTGATGACTGTGGTAGGTTTGACGGCCTTGATATTACTACAGTGTTCTGGTTCGCATAATGGGTGCTTCCCTACTTCATGAAAGTGGCCGGACGCGGGACGCGGGACGGGGGGACGCGGGACGGGGGGACGCGGGAGGGACGGACATAGCCCCGAGCATAAGATGCTTCGCATCTAAAATGCTGACCGGGACATAGTGTCCACGTGAGTTCCTGCACCTTTCACTGATAACGCTGTATCTTCTACACATTCTGAAACATTCGTAGAAGCTCCGAAACTAGCAAACAGGATTCGAGGTTAGCTTTATGCGTCAACGTTAACCACATAAATAAATTCTTCCAAAGTGCCCAAAGCTTTACAACTCCGACCAAACGTAGCTACTTCCGAACTATCCTCTCACCATAAGGCGAGATGGCAACAAGCTTCAAAGTGCTTCGCTACATTTGACGCGTATTTTAGGGGCGAAGCTCCTTAAGGCGTAGGCTTGTCTGCCGTTGTTGTTGTCCGTCGTAGCCACTGTATAGTGGAATGTACCCACTACACGTGATAACGATGACGATGACGCCTGATGACCATGAAGAATAAGCGCGTTCCAGACCACACATTCTCTTTCTGCCATGGATGAAAATGATCGTGAGCGCGCTCTCGCCCTCGAAAGGCGAAACGGCAACGCCGACAACAAACGTTCCCCTGAGCTTAACGTCATATATGACGACAACAAAATCAGGGGAACCCCCTCCTTGTGGTCCGTAGAGCTCTTGAACAAAATCATCATCTACCCCATATGTAAATAATAAAACATTGTGTATATACTTTATCAATATGTAAATAATGAAACATTGTGTATATACTGTATGTATAATCACACCACACCCCCCGCGTTTGTGTGTCAGGTCTTTGTATGATGATCGAGTGGGCAAAATTTACGGAGGATTGACGGTTTACCAGATTACCTCCGGAGCTTCGCCCACTCATCATCATTCACTTCGTGGAAATGGCGTGATTTTTTTTATAGACCATAACAGATGACGTGCTAGACAACTGTTTCAGAAAGGAACACGTCTGCTTTCGCTGATAACGCCCCTTCAGTCCAAGCACTTGGTAGCTTACAAGCAAAATAACGTTGCAAAACTAAATGCAATTACACAAAAAGTGTACGCGTGACAATTTGTTTCCTTCATAAAGCCGTGATAACCGATCTATTCCAAACGACAACAAGAAACGAGCGCTGCAAGACAATGTTATAAATATTTCTTCTGTAATCCTTTCAGACGCACAGAGACCTTGTTTATCAAAGGGCCTTAGTTTCTGTCCAGCAAACGGCGGGTTCAATGAATTTCAATGCATTAAGGACGTTCACAAATTCATCCGAAACATGCGGATTAAAGAATATGTCTATTGGTACTCTCATGAAGGTCATCTTGGAAGTAGACAACTTCGAATTCGATAACTCACACTACGTCCAGACAAACGGAACATCTATGAGCCCTAGAGTAGGTCTTAACTATGCGAATATATTTATAGGCATGTTGGAAGCTAATTCTAATTGAGAATTCACCTTTAAAACCATGCTTTTACAAGCGTTTCATCGACGACATTTTCATGAATTGGCCACATGGCGAGGCAAGTCTTAAATTTCGTTAACTTTATGCTGTTTTTTTTCTAGTGTTAGCATATATATATATATATATATATATATATATATATATATATATATATATATATATATATATATATATATATATATATATATGCATAAACTAGTTCAATTTACCACCTGACTCTTCTGTTGTGTTTTCGAAAACCTCACCGGTGTTGTTGAGAAGTTGAAAAAGCGTGACAATGTGTACGACTCGAAGCACGTCGGGTGCGAAAATTATACTTAAGCAAAACATCATATTAATTATGTATGTACTGCGAAATGCAAACAAAACCTGGAAAAAGAGAAATCCAGAATTTTTTTTGGCTATAGTTACAACAAAGCACCTGCAATAAACATCATGCTAATCAGTTTCTATCGCGCCTGCGAATAGGGATAGCTTGCTGAGAAATTAAAGCATGCTAAAACATATCAGCACTTTGGCGTCTAGATAGCGGCTGTTCTCATCGTTCAGGTGAACTGTGACGCGAACAACGGTGTCGATGCTACCGAAAAATCCAAAGCAATTATGATTCCTCAGTGACAATGCTAAATAACTATGGATGTAGCACTCTCGGTCAATGCTGTTGTGCAATGCCAAATTTTTGTGTACGTCATTTGCCATACAACAAACTTGCTATTGACTATATATATGGACGGTTATTTTTTTTTTTTTTGCACAGGACAAGTGTAGTAGTATTGGTATTCAAAAATATTTAAAATATTTCATTCAATGCCGAATTAAGATTCATTATTAGAATTTAATTAAAAGTTGAAAATCTCACAGTTTCACAGGCCTAGTTTTAACGCAACCTGTACCAAGATTCCCTTGTATGCTGGCTTTGACCATTACGGTGGTATATCGGCGTTTTATAATTGCATTCATTTGATTTTTTACTTCATGGGTACAGGTTTGGATGATTCTTATGTTCACTGGAGGATACTGACTTTCGACGCTGTTCAAGAGTGCGTCTACCAGCCTGATATGCCACTTTGGCGTACGGTTTTCCTGCCGACAGTCAGGCGATATTAAGGTGCACATCTACAATAGTGACAAGTTGTGGATTTGGTTTGGTTAGTCAATACTGAGTACGATACTCTTGGAAATTGCAGTTGTTATTACGCTTCACGACAACTAGCGAGCGTAAAAATTAATAGTTTTAAAAAATATATGTACTCACGGCAGAGTTACACGCTGGTAGCAATCTACTGAACGGAGAGCTCCATCAGCTTGTTTTTTAATGAATGTCAATTTCAAGCATTCACAAGGAGATTGAGTCCACGCATATGAGTACAACTGCACCAAGTGTATATCTTCATGCGACTGAACGAACTACGTAAGTGAGACAAAAGATGAAACGGAATATTTCATGTTTCATTTACACGATTATTAGTGCGCACTTATAATGACAATGATTTCGCCTGGAATCTACACTCGAGTCTATGTTAGGGTGCTAACCTACTTAGGGCCTTGGGTTTTAGGGACAACATCGTGAAGGTAAACAGCTCGGCAATAGAAAGAAGTAAAAGACCATTGCAGGATTTGTGGTGAAAAAGTAGGCAGAGAGCAAAAAAAAAAAAAAGCGGGAGAACTTAGGTTAATCTTCGCTAAAGTGCAGAAAATTGGCTGTGAATTTATAATGTTGCTTTATAAGAATGGAATATTATTTCAGGTGGCAAATATGAGGTCGTAATCTTATATAATAATAATAATAATAATAATAATAATAATAATAATAATAATAATAATAATAATAATAATAATATTAATAATATTAATAATAATAATAATGATAATAGTAATAATAATAATAAAAATAATAATAAAATCTTCAGTTTGGCGGCGCACAGGTCCGCGACCCGTTATCAAAGGGACGCTATTTCATACATCCACTCGCACATCTGGTCCCTTTGCATCCAACTATGATGAATGGAAGGCGAAGACAATTTTCTTTTTCTTGTTCTTCTTAGTCGATTGTAATGTCACGTGGTCGTGACGTGGGCGATGGCAGAGACGGCGTGTCCAAAGTGCTCTTTATTTGGCCGAATTTGTGGCCGGGAAAACGAAAAGTCAGATTACAGCAATACACACTGGGAATGATAGCGGCGAGCAGAGCGTCGGCCGTCGATCAACTGACAAGCTTTGAAGCGGGTCGGCATTTATACGTGTGTCACAGAATATTCCAGTCTGATCACTGGTTGTTGCGCAAGCTCTGCATAAGCTCGAATGTTCGCGTCTTGCGCGCAATCTTAACAAAACGATCTACAATAATCGCGAAGCTTCTAGAACAATGAGGCGCGGTTTCCGCTGAGCATTGCTGACAGTCTTTGAGGACGAAAACCGAATACAGCAAAGTGAAAATAAGAAACGCGCGTGGCAGTGCCCCCCCTCTGAAAAAGCATGCATCGTCCAGATGATTAAAACCGAACACGGGGAAAAAATGCATGCATCAATAAATCACAACAACAAAGAAAGAAAATGCAATAATAAAGCAATAAGCGACGTCCTCAGGTCCGCTAACGCCCGTAATACGGCTTGAGGCGCACGACATGGACGACTTCAGGTCGCGCACGACGCCGTTGAGAGTTAGTAATGCCGTCCGGGACGACCTCGTAGTCCAGAGCAAACAGAATAGAGCAAAGTGAAAATAAGAAACGCGCGTGGCAGTATTGATCGACTCGAAAGATTTATGCACCTGGGGTGGTTTTGCATTGGCTCCGGAATCGGACGCATCGGCACATCTATGGCCATGCGAGGATTACATGTGATGGCGTCATCATTTGAAGTCACATTGTAATGCCACAGGGACTACACGATGACATAAAATATTCTGGCGATATGTGACGCTACGCCGCTACGATGACGTTGGGAGGCGGAGTCCAGGGGCGTAGCCAGGGGTGGGGGGGGGGTTATGGGGCTTCAGCTTCCCCCCCCCCCGAAATAATTTCGTATTGTCGTGTATCACCGACCAAAAACAGCTACCTGCGCCACAAATCGTCCTCGATTTTTTCTAGAATTCCTTTTCTCAGTCGAAAAGACACCGCTGCGAACATTGCTGAGCCCTGGCGGCCCTGTGTCTGATTACGCGGCGCACCATACCGTCAGGAATATCCTGCAGACCGAAGCGCAGTGCCTTGCATTGGCATTTTGGGACGCAGCGAGACGCTGGTAAAAAGGGCTCAGCGCTCTCACGCTGAGCTGTGACGCGATGGAGCAACGATTGTTGACTAACCGGGTGCTCTGGATTTTGTTAATACTTGTTAAGTCGGAGTAAACCTTTTACAATCAGGAACTCACCTGGCTTTTTGAACATATTTTTTTTAGCGGGATTAGGCTGTAGAAACGACATTGTCAATACACTTGCGGCGGGTATGCCTTGAACACGAAAGGATTATATCTTTCTTTTACTGCTTACCTCCGATGTTTCTTTCTCTTGCAGCTGTGCGTAAAGCGAAGAGTAGTGTCGGACAGATACGACCGTCTTGTTACATAAAACGATCAAATTCCGTGTGCCGCGAGTGGTGGGAACCAAGACATCTCTCCATTCCCATGAGGAAATTGGAGGTGCAGGATGCGTATACAACATCTCTTTAGACGACGGAGACGCGAGTAACTCATTTGTCACTCTCGCCTCTGTATAAAAGTAGCTCGCAAATATATTGTAAGGCGATGTTTGAAAACTACGAAGTGGGCGTCATTCGAAACGAATCGAGGGCCTTACTTCCCCAAGTAGAGAATCCGGGGAAATGACAAGTTAATTAGGCGCTGGTCATCGTTCTGCTAAGTGGTCTAGTGTAGTCCAGCATGGCTAGAAGCTGCACCTAGAAGTCAACGTCACCCAGTAGTGCCATCAGCCTATTACAAACAGCAAAATTGGTCTCGGCAGCATACTCTTTGAGGGGTCACGCAAATTTACAGCACCGCAATAGAGATTTTGGCCGCACCCATGAAGCCTTCGTTCAAAAGGTGCAAAAAATGCAGGAAAATGGAGCACGTCAATGTTTTCTGCGAGCGTCACATTTGCTTAGTATCACTGGCAGCCGGTGCCAGCTGCACTGAGGCGGAAAATATGAGCTCCGTAGCACCATTTGGTCAGTGACAGCATGAGTTGCCTGCAGAAGTTGATTCCCGGAAAAAAAGCAGCGCTGTACGACGGAAGAAGACTCGCCAGCACTCTGCGGGACTGCTCGACTTCTTTCTTGGGATTTATCAACGTTGTGTGGTCATCCATATACAGTTTACAGGAGGAAGACGGAAAGCAAAAGAGGAAATTCAGAAAAAAAAAGAAAGAAAAAAAAAGCCGGCAGATCCCACGCACTGTGGGAATCGATGTAATGCGAAGCAGCCAGGAAGGAGCAAATCATGCTATACATAATTTGCATGTCATGTTTTACATGTTAGGACGTGTCATTATGTTCGTGATACAGTCATGTCACTCAATACCAAGTTTGGTGTATATCAAGCTAACGAAACGGCCGCGAGCGAGCCATGAGCGTGGCATGCAAGTCATGTCGCACATGACAAGTAATGATTTCCATATCACCACTGGTCATTAATGTTCGTCATACAGTCATGTCACTCAATACCAAATTTGGTGTATATCAAGCTAACGAAACAGCCGCGAGCGCGCCATGAGCGTGGCATGCAAGTCATGTCGCACATGACAAGTTATGATTTCCATATTACCACGTGTCATTTATGTTCGTCGTACAGTCACGTCACTCAATCTCAAATTTGGTGTATATCAAGCTAACGAAACGGCCGCGAGCGCGCCAATGAGCGTGGAAGGCAAGTCATGTGGCGCATGACATGTCATGATTTCCATATTGCCACTTGTCATTTACGTTCCTCATACAGCCATGTCCCTCAATACCAAATTCGGTGTATCTCAAGCTAACGAAACGGCCGCGAGCGAGCCATGAGCGTGGCATGCAAGTCATGTCGGACATGACATGCCATGATTTCCATATTACTACTTGTCATTTATGTTCGTCATACAGTCACGTCACTCAATCCCAAATTTGGTGTATATCATGCTAACGAAACGGCCGCGAGCGTGCCATGAGCGTGGAATGCAAGTCATGTCGCTCATGACATGTCATGATTTCCAAATTGCCACTTGTCATTTATGTTCGTCATACAGTCACGTCATTTAATCTCAAATTTGGTGTATATCAAGCTAACGAAACGGCCGCGAGCGCGCCATGAGCGTGGAATGCAAGTCATGTCGCTGATGCCATGTCATGATTTCCATATTACCACTTGTCATTTATGTTCGTCATACAGTCACGTCACTCAATACCAAGTTTGGTGTATATCAAGCCAACGAAACAGCCGCGAGCGCGCCATGAGCGTGGCATGTAAATCATACTTTTCATGACAAGTTAGTCATGATTTTCATGATATGACCAGCCATTTATGTTCGTCATACAGTCATGTTATGCCATACCAAATTTGGTATAAATCCCATTAACGATACGGCCAGGAGAGCACAAAGTCGTAGGCGGCTAGATAGATAGATAGCTAGATAGATAGATAGATACGCCCAAAGTCGCCGAAGTTCGCTAAGAAATGCTTCGCATTTAAAAAACATGGCTGATCACTCCGTCATAGGAATCGGTATAACACGAAAGTGGAAAGTGTCTCAAAAGAAGTAGTGCTTATTGTGTAGGTATAATGAGCGTTCGTACAACGTCTATTGCTCTTTTACACCTATAGCACCGTTTGACGTGGATGCACCCATGTCGACGCCTAGTCGCACATCCCTATCGCGGCGACTAACGCCCATGATTATGATTTAACCCTTTCAGTCCCGAATTAACTATTTTCAATGTAAGCAACTAGTTTTCACATTTGGAGATGCAGATGATCGTGGTAGTCCAAAAAAACTGAAAAACTCTTTGTTCACACTTTTCAGTGAAGAGTAATTAATGTGCCAATTAATTGAATAAATAATTATTATTTAATAATAATTCCATAATTTTTAGTTCACTTATTACTTAAAATGTTATCTAGATAGGATAGCATAATGTCCAATAGCCAAAATTCAAATTTCTGGCGCAGAACTAAAATAAATGCCCTATCTCTGCACGGTGAAAGAAAACGCTGCCTCAGCGAAATGCGCGAACAGCACGACCGCTTCTGTAATTTCTTCGTTCAGATGTGACTTCGCAGTATTGTGTGTACCATGTTGACACCACATGTAGGGCAGATGCTAAATACGGGCTCTTGAGGAAGAACAACGCTTTATCTTTACCAGATGCTTGCTGATTGACCTACATAATTTATTATTCCAATTGGAATCACTGGGACTGAAAGGGTTAACCGCTGTAATAGTTAAACTTTTGAACCTATACCTGGACACAGCGTATCACGAATCGCGCGCAAAGATGACATCAACAAGCACGTAATAAACACCTGGTACTGTGCACTTCTTCAAAGCGTCGTCACTGAAGGAGAGAAACGGCATGGCGTTCGCTCCTGAGGGATGCGGTAACCTACGCATGTGCTCCTGAATACACTACCACACTGCGCTTCATCAACACGGGAGGCAGAGCTTCAGCCGCGAACGCGCGCAGGCGTTCGGCGTCCCGCTGGCCTCTGTCTCGCTTGACAAAGGCACCACATTCGTCCGTCGACATCATTGCCTTTCTGCACCGCTTGCTGCAGCATTTTAATTGGTCGGTGCTATCGCACTTGAAGTAGTCGGCTGCGAAACACCGTTGGTGCATGTGGAAGCGCACTACTCCGACAACGAGCCGTCACACGCTAACACGAAGCGAAAGGCTAGAGTGACACATCAACGTTACTAGATAACTGCGTCTAGGGCGACTCCCCGATGCTAGCGCGGGCAGCGTTTGTTGCTGCTATCGAGACGCTTTCACCATGACCTCCGAGATTGCGCGCCGGCACGCAATCTCGGACCCCATGATATAACTGCGTCGTCGACGAATCGTTTTCTATCGGTGCTAGTGCAGTGCCATGGCCTCCGAGATGGCGGGCGCGCGGCGGGTTTCTCTCCGGCCGTCCCAATCGCCGCGCTCCCCCAGCTAAAAAATGTACATCGCGTCACGCGCCCAGCCCGGCTACCACCCGAGGTGGCGCATTCACTTGGGATTCCGGCGGCAGCGGAGACCGCGGCAGAAACGCAGAGTGCGCGGGATTACAGCGTGCGCATGTTTTTTTTCTTTGTGGTGCCGTAATCTTCGTGCAGTATTTACTGCGTAGATTCGTTGTGCTTCGTTCTGTGCATAGTTCCTATTTTTTAGTTTACATTTTAGTTGTACTTATGGTATTGTATTCATGCAGCACTGAGCTGTCTCATGCGAATAATGCTTTTCTTACGTCTTTGCATTTTTTCTTTTATTTAATTACCTCGCATGCATTGCAGTGCAATGATCGTTGCGCGAGTGTTTACCAGCAGCTTTGCGTGCGTGATTTTTTCATGATCTTAGTTTTCGCTTCAGTTTTACGATGTATATTGACTGCATGACGGCCACATTCTGCCACTTCCCTCTGTGCGGATAATGCTTCCTTTATGCCGATGTCACTTTTTTACTTCTTTACGCTGCTGTGACGGCATTCACCTGTTATACAATGCCTGTAAAGCATTCCGTATAGAAGGAAGTGCCTGCAAGTTGTTAATAAAGGAAATATAAACAAAGTGTTCCTAATGGAAAATTTGAGTGCTGCTGTACGTGTGTTTTCATTTGGTTATATGTTGTTACACCGAAGGAAAAAATGCACAAAGGAAGCAAGCACCGATACCTGCTTTTTGCGATACTGCTTCCAAACGGACAGCTTCCGTCGCAGGCCTTATATCTAGCTTACAACATTATCAACATATCTATTGTGAGCTCGGGGCCAGTGGTCGGCCGAAGCCCTCAGAGAACACGTAGGCGACAAGAAAAACGCGTTTAATTTACGAAGGCCCGGCAACGACTGATCGGTCTTTAGCGGCAGGGCGAGCGCGAGCTCCGGGCGTCATCACGCCCAGCCTCATCATCGTTCTTTTTTTTCTTTTCTTCTCCTTCGCTAGCGCCCCCCATACTATACAGCCCGCAAATTCCGAATCATAGTAAGTTTCTAGCACATGTGGATATCTTGCAGAGGCATCGCTTTTCTAAGTGCTCTAATAAAGGCGGCGCAAACTTACAGCAAAAAAAAAAAAAAAAAAACCATTTGAGAATCGATAGGCCCCGGCATTGCATTGGCCTCTCGTACACCTTGACCAGACATTTGCAAATCAGCGCGAGGTTAATAAAAGCGCAAAACCATTTTTTTCATCGCCACATGCAAGCTGCGCCAACAGCGCGGCAGCTTTTCCGGATGGATGGATGGATGCTATGAGCGTCCTCTTTATAACAGGGGCGGTGACATGTCTGCCACCAGGCTCGAAAAAAACTTTCTTTTTATGGTGGCCTAATGCCTTATCTACATTGATTAAATCTATGTTATTACAGCAAAGAAAAATATAAGTTCACGGTCCATCTCTCTGCTTCTTAAGGCAGAATGACCTTATTTTCCCCCTTCTTCATTTTTGTCCTTTATCTCTACTTTTCTGCCACCAATACTCTAACCGTCTCTTACTTATCTCTATCGCGGACGTGTTCAGCTTTCCATTGTTGTCCCTAAAACCCAAGGCTTCATGTAGACTCGTGTCCACACGTATATCTGGGTGGATATCGCCACATTCAATCAGTACATGTTCCATCGTTTCCTTAGTTCCCCCACAGCATGTACATTGTTCTTCTTCGTTACAGAATCTCGCTTTATAGCTACGCGTTCTAAGGCAACCCGACCTTGCCTCAAACAGTAAAGCGCTTCCCCTTGAATTATCATAAAACCTTTCCCTCCTTATTTCGTTTTTTCCCTTTCGGTAGTCACTGAGAGCCGGCTTCTTTTCCATCGCTGTCATCCAATAAGTCCTCTCCGCCTCTCTCACTTTTCGCTTAATGCTCCTTGTTGCCATGTCGCCCACACTGCTAGCCGTATATTTACTGGTGAGCCTCCTAGTTCTTTTTCTCCACTGCGTGTCGACGCTTTTTCTATACAAATACCTGAAAACCTTCCCTGCCGATCTACTCTCCTTCATTTTCCTCAGCCTCTCTTCAAATCTAATTTTGCTCCGATCCCAAGTAAGTGCGCCGCGGTGCGGAGAAAAGAGCGGGCCACGCCCACCTCGGGAAATAGGCTCTCTCCGTGCGATTGGGACGGCCGGAGAAAAACCCGCTGCGCGCCCGCCATCTCGGAGGCCATGGCAGTGCCGCATTACTTCTCTTCATCGCTCACAGACGGCGGCACCGCCCTCCGCCGCCAACAGAGCGCACCGAGCGAGAGAGATCGCGTGGGAGATATAAGGCGCGTTGGTGAACATGTTCTCCGTCTGCTTATTTAGCTCAGTCGGTAGAGCATCGGGCGCTTACCGTCGCGGGCGATGAAGTCAGAGGTTCGATTCCCGGCGGGGGAACATTTTCATAACAATTTTTCTTTCTCATTTAGTAGTCTTAATTATATTAACGTCATATCCGTAACGGATATGCTTGGTGGACCCCGGCATAAAACACTTTCGTGTTAAAAAAGAAAGAAAAAAAAACGCGCACGAAATAAGAAGGACCGGCATGACAAGAGGGTAAGCAAGAAAGAACCGTCTTGCCTAACGCAGACATTGTGGTGGTTTCAAGCAGCCAAACTATTATTGACAACACACTCCCCACCCCATCTCCACCTAAGTGGACAGTCTGACGACCCCGCTCGTCTAGTGTTGCTCCTTTCGGTGGAATCCACGACGGGTTCCCGTCGAAACGTCGGCAGAATAAACAGCTACGTGAAGGCGCATCTACTTTTATACTTGTAACTTTGCGGCAACCGAAGTTATTCTTCAGCATATAGGCCTTACACACACACACACACACACACACATATATATATATATATATATATATATATATATATATATATATATATATATATATATATATATATACGGAGATTATGAAGAATCTGGCTTCGGTTGCCGTAGAACAAAATAGGAAAAATATATATACGCTTCTAAAAAACCGTTCATTGGTGACGTTTCGATCGGAGAACCGATCTTCATCAAGACGAAATTTACCAGGCTCCGATGCGCTTTTATATCATCGCCGAGCCGAGAGAAAGAGAGGTAAGGGAATAATTCCCCCCCTACAGTGAAATCACTCCTCAGACAACCGAGTGAATGACATATTCGAGCCCCACGGGGAAAATTTGAAAAACACTCTCCATTTTCTTCTAACATTCTTGAGCCACAGACCGGAGATCGTAGGAACGTAGACCCCCCCCCATCTCTACGCTTCAAGAGCAACTAAGGAGGGGGCGGGGGGAGAATAGGTGGGACGTGACAATGGACGAAAGGAATGTACTTTGTTGTTGTGTTCAAGCTCTGGGAAGAGATGAGGGGTGAGCCTGAGCAGTGTACCACATTTCACAATGTACCACATTCACAATGTACCACATTCCAGTGGTACATTATGAAGCTTCACAATGTACCACTGGAATGTGCTTAACGTGCACACCTGGACCATCGATGTATATCTACACATTTTTGGTTTGTTCACTTTTTTTCTTTGAAACATGTGATGTTCCCATATCTTAGCATGTGCCGGGGGCACCACAGGAATGTACTTAGCATGTCCACTTGTATTTTCGTTTTTTTTTCAGAAAACACGTCTGTATGTCTAAGTATGTGCACGGGGTTGCTGGGGCACTCGTTTATTTCTGCACCTCTTTATTGTTTTATTCTTCTTTTTTTTTCAAAATGCAGGTGCTATGCGTATGTAGAAGTACGCGCACGTGGTCGTGTGACCACTTATCAGTATGTACCCTTCTCTTTTTTTTTCCCTTCCCTCTCTTTCTCTCGGCTCGGCGATGATATAAAAGCGCATCGGAGCCTGTTAAATTTCGTCTTGATGAAGATCGGTCGCCGATCGAAACGTCACCAATAAACAGCTTTTTAGAAGCGTATATATATATATATATATATATATATATATATATATATATATATATATATATATATAATGAAGGGCTAACATAGGACCCGGAAGTAACAGTTCAAAAAATATATCCAGCACGTAGGAAAAATGGTTCTTGGGAAGGACTGACGTTTCGGCCGCGGGACCGGCCTTCGTCGGAGGGATGCGACGAAGGCCGGTCCCGCGGCCGAAACGTCAGTCCTTCCCAAGAACCATTTTTCCTACGTGCTGGATATATTTTTTTGAACCATATATATATATATATATATATATATATATATATATATATATATATATATTTCGATGTTGAAATATTAGCCCCCCCTCAAAAAAATTTCTGGATACGCCACTGGTAGAGACACCTCACTTAACAGTGCACGGTTCACTTCTCACTCCTCCGGCGAGTACGTCATTTTGCGCTCCGATAGAAAGTTACGCACAAAATTAGGTAGCTCACCCAAATTCCTGCAGCCGTAAGTGCAAAAATAATCGCCTTATGTAGCACCGAATCAAATCTTGTAGGACGTCCAGGAATAGCATATATGCAGAGTGCCCGTTTTCTCGAGCAGATTCAAGTGAAATGATGTAAAAAACAGTCACTCATGTCTCAGTCATCTATACTGTGCCTATACCAATCGCCCGATTAATTACCAGAAACACGACCACACTTATGAGGAAATGAAAGTTCAGTGTGCATTCTAGGAAGTTACATTATCATCCCAATGTAGAAGTTACCAACTACAATATTTGTACATACCTCTAAAGCCATTCCGTTGATTACGGCTGACTTTCTAGAAATTTTCTCTGCGTTTCTCTTCTTCTTTAGCCAATACACCTGCATGTACAATAAGAACGTAAAAGTGGAAGCTGCCCTAATCTCAGTTGCCCAGCATGTAATATCTAAATATTGTCACACAGCACGACGATGAAGGGACGTGCACGACAAAATCAGGAGCAATCCCCAACAATCCTTTATTTCATTGGGCTGACCTGCGCCCGAAAGACACAAGTGAACCGCGGTGCGGATGGCGAAAAAAAATTACACCATCTCCTACTAAATGGAACCATGAGGGGATGCGAAGCAGCATTGGGGGTGCACACCAAGTTTCCGTTTACGTTCGCTTGGCCGTCGAAGCCAAGCGTCGGCGTCGAGCTACCGCTTCCGCTACAGAGAGACAACGCGAGTGGTGGTGGTTGTGGTTCGAAGAAGGGAAAAGGCGCCTAATATCTGCAGCCCGGTCGGGAGCACGGCGCAGCGCCTGACAACGCGAGTCTGCGATGAGGGTAGCGAGGCTTTCGAGTCAACTGCAGCGTCCGGGAACCGACGGAGCGACCGCACGATTCAAGCGGTACTTCCTCGATCGAGCGCACGCGGTTACACGAAATGGGGGGAGGGAGAGGATGGAGTGGGTTTACAGGCTGCAGCTCGGGGGGAGGAGAGGAGAGAAGACGACTGAACGCCTGCGTAAACGCCCGCGTAAAGGAGGAGAGTGCGCGGCCGCAGCACGGGGGAGGAGGAGCACGCTGCCCGCTTTATATTCACACTTGAAGGAAAGGAGGAGAGTAGCGCATGCGCCGCGAGAGCAGAAACTAGAACGCAGGAGAAGCGCAAGGAGGGGGTAGGAGAGAAGTGCAGAGAGTAACGCGCAGCTGTTGGAGAGAGGGAAGGAGGAGAGTTGCGCATGCGTAGTGTGAGTGCGGACGCCGTCGCCGACGCCGCGGGACATAGCCCCGAGCAAGAGATGCTCCGCATCTAAAACTACCCCGGTGCCCACTGCTGTGCTCGTTTTAACGGCGAGGGGTGTTTCCGATAAAAGGCCGCCCGAAGACAAGCTGACGGAACCCGCGCTCATGATAGAGCGCGTCACAAGCAAAGCGACAAGGATGGCAAGTAATCGCGACATTACACAGTAAAAAAATTCGGCAGATTCCACGTACCTTGAGAATCGATGTTATGCGAAGCATGCGGAGGGAAGGTGACTGTGTTGTAATGTTTTATTGAGCGAAACGTTACGAAATGACGCTAAAGATATGTACAAATGTTGTACGCACACACATATGTTCCACAGTCGCATATGTTTTGCATAATAAGTTGTTTACAGTTGCGTAACGATTCCAACAGCAACATGGGCAGTAGCAACACCAGAAGCGGTAAACTGATATGTAGCGCTTGTGCTCGCCAGGATGGTAGCCCTGGACACTGCAACATATATCAACTTTAGTGGATGGCGCTTTACTATAATTGATGTTAACCCGGCGTGACGGCTATATCATCGGAGTACATATGTAATGTTTATAAAATTGGATAGCCAGCATTGTAACGACAATTGACGTTTCACGAACATTAGGGTCTATTCGAAAAGCAGTTCCGAGACCTGGCGTAGCTCTGTGGTAGAATGCTTGATTGCCACGCAGAATGGTTGGGTTCGATTCCTGTTGGGACCCTGACATTAATTATTTGCATTCGTCCAGTCAACGCTGCTGATGACGTCAGCTTTTTAACGCTCTGGCGTTAAAAGTCCCAATGTTTGTCTCGCCGTTCCTGGGTAGTCTAAACTGTCAATCACCTGTGGCACATACCCACATACCTCATATTCGTCAAACCATCTTATTCTCACATACTAATTTTGGTCTACCCCAAGTTAAAGGGGTAATCACGAGCTCACCCAGACGTAGGCGGCTAGATAGATAGATAGATAGATACGCAGATAGAAACGCTAAAAGTGCCTGCAGTACGCAAAGAAATGCGTCGCATTTAAAAATTTACACCCTTAAGGGTGTAATGTGGGTGTTTGCGTTAAAATCACCCTTATGAACACCCTTATTTTCAAAATCTGGGTGTTGGTAAGTAAACCACCCTTGCAACACCCCATTTACACCCTCATCTGAGGGGTGTAATGAACAGGGCTACAAATGTACGAAATTTTTGGGCAGGTTTTGCTTATATATTAAGTATACATGAACCGCCTTGATACCAGCAAGGCCCGTCCTGCTAGCTGCTTGCGGTTCTAGTAACGAATCGAAGTAGGAAGTAACGTAATGTAAGCGAAACACAGTGTTCATTCATAAAGCGCGCGAACTACAAAGACGGAAGACACAACAGGAGCGCCGCTTATCCAATATGATCAGGGTCAATCCTGTTGTATGTGTTCTTCTCGTCTTTGTCATTTGCGCGCTTTGTGAATACCTTAAGTGAACTAGCCCGAATCAAGCTAATGTTGCGCACCCCCCCCCCCCCCCCCCCCTTAATAGCGATGATCTTAAAGCTGGAGGTAAAACATCTGCCATCTGCAACATACCCTCCGCGCAGTTGACATAGCCATAACCTCGACGGAAACGGGCGATCAGGTCTCTTAAAAATGGGCATTGACGTGATGGATTTTGAGCCGGGCTCCAATTGCATCAAAAAGCCATTAGCTCCGCTGTTTCACCAGTCTTCACGACGTTAAGCAAGTAAAGCTACGCTAATATTGCTCTTGAATATTACATTCGTGCGCTGTGACATGCAGCCCGTGCAGTCCTTACGGCATCGTCGCAATGCACACTGCGATTCGAATACACTGTTAAAGAAGCATAACGAAATAGGCCGCAGAAATAGAGCTGCGGCCGCGCAATCCAACAAAGGCTGGAGCGAACGTTCGCCGGCGCCCTCGATTTCTCTTTCTCTATGGCGCCGGCTTGTCTCGTCGCCTAGGCAACCTCGGCCCTGACCGCCGCGCGTGCGCAGCGCGCGGGCGCGCGGGACTATGTACCACGTGACTCAATGCGCTGGCGGAATAGTCTCCGGTTTTTGTGCGTGTGGTGTGGTGCGCGTCGTTCTCGATTAGTCGAGTTTAGGAGTCGGTGTTTTTTTTTGTTTGAAATGTGCCTGCGCTGTGTGCTCGTCCTTTGCGTTCTGCCAGTGCTGCTTATTAGGAAGATGTACTGTACTGAAGGGGAGGACTGCAGCTTCATAACATGGAACACTCGAAGTGAAACGGTATGTACCGCTCTCATGTTGCTGTGGTCAGCGCTCTGTTAACTGCGTGAGCGCGATAATAACGCCGTCAACTGAGTCTTTCTTAACTAGTGGACGATAAGTCAGCATTTGTTTACGTAGCGAGCATATTTGTGTGTATTGTTTCATCGGGATGATGGCAAAGTTGTGTGATGTTAAGTGCGGGCAAACTTTTCTTTCTTCGGAGTTGAAAGCATAGTACGCATGCGCGACTGTGATTCGGCGAGGGATTTGAACAGAGTTGTGGCGGCGCCCTTCTCTGTTGGCAGTGGTGTTTGGTGCCCCGCTCGCGATGAACCCCTATTTTGGTTTAATAACAGTTGAGTGGGGATGGCGCCTGTTAGCTCTAAGCGTAAACCATGCCTAAGGCGCGTATGCTTGGGCATGTAGTTAATTCATGTGCACTTTTTCTTTAGCGCACAAAAGGACCAAGGGTGTGGTGTCCGCGTCGTTCTTTTCCGTCCCTGTTCGTTTTGTGCGCTAAAACTACCGTGATACTCGGGTTGATGTATGTGGGTAATAGCACAGCATATTGCTTCCTGTTAGGTGCGCCTCGCGAGGTTCGCCTATGTGCTAATAGACCTTATGCAAAATTGCTGCCATCTGTCGGAGGTCTCGCGAAGCTACCGCTTCGGCGCCATGTTGGAGGCTAGCTTCCGAATCGTATGGACCTTTCCAGAAATCGCAGCGCCGCGCCTTCCCCTGGTGGATCGGAGCTGGGGCATTATGGGAGAGCGGAGCGCCGGGCGGGCAGAGCAGACGCCTGCCTTCTCGCTTTCGCCTGCTTTCTTCGCGCGCCGTGATTGGTTTTGGATGGTGTAAGGTGCTGCTGTTGTGAAGAAACGGCTACTTTTGAGCGCTCCGACTTTCATGCACGCAAACTAGACTGCATTGTTCATTCCAAATAGCCAGAATCATCACTGAACGTGCCGAAGAAGAAGGAAAGCGGCGGACAAACCTGCTCTGTTCTTGGATGAGATAACAGGCGAAAGGCACTGGACGTTTCGTTTCATTGCTCGGTGCCACTTCAGGACTTGAATTTTTGTGATGCTGCAGTTAAGTTTGACTTGTTTGTGTTCTCATTCACTGTGATTACGGGTCTGGGATTTTACACTGCCGCGTAACTACGCGAATTTATTAAGGCCAAAGCCTTAGATGCATCATTAAAAACTCACAGGATCCCCTATGCATTCAGCTAAGACGACTCGAAGGCTAAAGCCATCTTATGTTTCTTCTCTGTCGATGTACTGATCCTACTCCGCCAGTCCATGAGTGTCAGCAAGATTTTGTCTTGGGTGGACACCCGTCTTCCATCGCGGCTGGGGGGAGGGGGGTGAGCACTAGTGTAGATTGGGTGTGGGCAAGTGCTGGTGTGGCTTGAGGGGGGGGCCGGTGCCCCTTTTGCACCCCCCCTGCCGACGCCCATGCCCGCCACCATTCCCACCACCCTTCGTTAGGTGCTTGCTGCACCTAACGAGGTTTTGCACTGCCTCCAAGATCGGAGGCCACCTCATCTGCTTTTGCATTGCCTCCTTGATCAGAAAACCTTTGACCAAGCTAGGATGTCATGCGATGATGTGATCATGTCAAGTCTCGTGGCGCCTTAATGACGTCGCATTTTTTGGGGCGATGTTTGACGTCATATATGGTGTCATCACGTGATGACGAATTTTCGCATCGCTCGACGCCGCCGACGCGGGATGCCATTGGTCAAATTTCACGTTCGATGAGGCATCTAAGGTTTTCGCCTAAAAACAAAAATTGACCATCGATGGCTTTGGCGTCCCGCGGCGGCGGCGTCAACAAGGGTGATGCAAAAATCGTCACGTTATGGCGTCACGATATGACGTCGTCGTGACATCACAGATCACCAGAAGAATGTGTGAGGTCGTCATGACGTCGCATGATCACGCCATCACACGATATCGTCGCTTTGCACTGCCTTCGTGATCGGCCCGCCGATCACGGAGGCAGTCGATACGTCGATTCTCATCCAAATGCAGGCCCACCGATCATGATCGGTCGGCCTCCGTGATCGGCCCACCGATCACGGAGGTCGAGCAAAACCAGGTAAGGTGCTGAAAGTTTGGAATGCTTCCGCTCATAGAACCAGTGCAAAACCACGTTACGTGCAGAAAACTTTCGGAGGGGGTCTGGAAGGACCAATACATCGACTGAAGAAAAAGAAGAAAATGGCTTTCGCCTTCAAGTTGCGAATGCATAAGAGACCCTGCGAGTTTTTTATGGCACTCTTACGTAGTGTTTAATTTGCTATTTACTGCTTGGTTATATTCTATCGGATCTGCTTGTTATTCACCATAAATCTAGAGGCCTCACATATTGGCTTCGCGCATCTCATTTTTTGGTGCCCTGTAGAGTGCTAGTTGTTTCATTGTTATCGATACAAAATCGACACTCGAAGCCAGCTTCTTACACATTGCCAGCTGATGTAAGCTGACCATTGCTTTTAAAACCACGGTCTCACCATTAACATTCTTGCACAGCAGGACTTGACAGCATGTTTACATTGTTTGAAAACAAATACAGGGAAGTCAAATGTGCAGAATATTGTAGCTTCATGTAGCGCGACACTGCGCCTTGATTACGCGATCTCCGCAGCAGACAGCACTCACTTGATGTCCACTCTATGAGCATGTTGGTAGCAGGTTTTTACTACTCTCAGCGTCCCAAGTGCAAAGTTTCTAACACGCAGCATTTGAAACAGGTAATTAGTATCCCAATCTACACAGCGTAGTTAGGCTCGAACCAATTTATGAGGGTGCCATTTTGACATCGATTATCATGCGCAAAGTGCCGCGGTCCTGCGTATCGCACGGAAGCATATCGCGAGCCTCGGGATATGCTTCCGCGCGACGAGCGATAGTGCCGTACACAAAGTGCTAATAATAAAGCTGTACGGTCATGCTGATAATAAAACAAACGAGGAAAGCTTCCGCTACTTGTAAATACAAAAACGCAGGGGACTCGCCGCGAAAGCAGTATAAAGTTTCCAATTCAATGGGCCTTTCCGCGGGTACGTGATCATTTTCCCGGGTCATTAATAAGTCAAGGATACTGAGTGTTTACTGTCTATTATCCACGTTGCGTTGGGTTGTGGCCTCTTCTGTAAGTGCAGATTGAAGCAAGGTTATCACGCGCGATATTCCTGCAACGACGCGCTAGTACGCACGCACTCTGGAAACGAGGTGAGCGAACGCTTCCGCGAGCAGACGACACTCCGCCGGCGCTCCGGCTTCCCATAACGCTTTGCGGCCGCCGTAGGTGGCGCGCCGGAATTTCTGGAAAGGTCCATTGCTGTCACTGCTGCAGCTTCTTGTTTGTATCTGCTTTGAGAGTGGGCAATCGGGGCACAAAAACGTCAGATGAGTGTGTAAGGGCCTGTACACGGTACCGGCATTGTACAAGCTTGTCGTTGAAGCCATGCACTAGGTTATAAGTTTTGTCTGTGTTTTAAGTGTAGCGAATAAAGAGTTCGTGGCTATCTGAATATCATGAGTGTAGTGTAGGATAGTTGGTAGGAGGCTTTACCGCGCTACAAGGCGAGGCACAGCGACGACGGTAAAAACGTGCTGCTGATCCCTTTCAAAGTATATTTCATAAGAGACAGTCTACGTCGGCCTGATGTATAGGGCATTTAATATTAAATAAAACTTTGTCCCTTTTTTATATTTTTGAAACAAAAATATTTTGCTGCTGTAGTCACCATCGTATATGTTATGTATATAATTATCGCACGATTAAAATGTAAACAATTTCCGCCTTCCCGCACGTGAAAAGGGAAGATGAAAAGTGTTATTCGCTCAAGGAAGTAGGTGCTGATTAGTTGGTATTGTATTGAATATCCGTTCGACACTATGCTCATAAATATCACGATACGCCAAGAATATTCGCGTTCCCATCGTCGCTTTCGGGGCCTACTGATGCCTTACAATTTCAACCCGTTCCAGCAAGACAGTTTTGCGTCGCCGACTGAACGCTTGCGAAACTACCTCTGCGCGTAACCAACGGTAGCGCACCCACGGTCTAATCTAACACATCTGCCGGAACAGCCTTTCTTCGGATTTTCATACGAAAAGTGCCACACACAAGAATCTGTTGACTTTTATTTTTTTAACTCACAGTGGTGGATGCTGGATTTTTCCGAGCGGGGATCAGCTTTTGTGAGAACATATGTGCTCTTCTTGGGGTATAAAAAAAAAAAAGCAAGGGTGTACGGTAAGGCCATCCTGGACGCCCCTCTGTATTTATTGGTAGTGATAACACATCAAATGCTTGAAGTATACGCGGAGTAAGACAATACGCGCGCAAAGCATCTCACCAAGCGCTGCCTTGTTAAACTCCCCAATCGAAAACAAACTACGAACACGCCCCAGCCAATGGCGTGGCCAGGGGTGGCACACCGGGCCCGTGCCCCCCTCCCGAATTTTTTTTTCTTTTGTGCCATGCGATACAGAGCACAAAATGACACTCGACCACACTTACCTGCCCGGTCCCCGGACCCCACGTCGGATCAAATGCCCCCCCCCCCCCCTCGAAACAAATTTCTGGTCCGTTCGCTGAGAATTGATTACGCGCACGAGTAGCTATCTAATATTAATTGTTATCGCAATGTAATAAACCCAGTAAGGCTGTCAACAGCAGCGCAGGCACGCCCGAGTAGCCGCGATCGATGCAGCTTTGAAGCTCGTAAACGAAGCCGGTTTGTCTGTGCCTGCAAGCACGCTCCCCTAAAACTGTTTCGTTCCGGCATGTCATGAAAGTGTTCTCTGATGAGTACCGATGCTGTCGCATACCGCATCTATTAAGAACGGTGAACGTAAACACGGCGTCAGTCGTAAGCAGCAGCCGGAGCAACGGAGCGATCTGCCGCTCCTCGTCGGCCGCGAAGAAATCTAATGACATGGAGGTTAGTTTCCTGGAAACCTTTTTTCAACATCCCAATTTCCTCAATCTGAGCAACACGGCACACGAAAATATCTCGGAATAGCCGATCCTATCAGCCGCCACACGTCGACGCGTACGCTCCGTGTGTGCACATGCAGAGAGCGCCTAGCCTTCAACATGGCGGAAACGCGTAAGGCGGCCGCTAGATGGCAGCAGATTTTGCATAAGGTCTATACATTCCGTTTTGTTAAATTCGTACCGATGTTTTCATTCACCCGCAACGTAGGTTGCGGGATACTGCCGGCACCCGTGCATGTGGAGCCGTTCGTTGAATTTGACTTGTGTTTGAACGGATCCTTTATTGGGTGTGTGTGTGACCAAATAGCCGTACCTTAACTGTGCAAGCGCTAGTATGAGCATAAGTGCTGGCGTTCGAACAAAATTAATTTTATTCTGTTTCTTTCCACCATGTGTACCTTTCGTTACATTTTTCTGGTTATTAAGAGTTATTCACTTCACCCCATTTCGTTGTTTTAACTGCGCTAAGTACTTTTACGTGTAGACATATTATAAAACGCTGTTTGTACCACCACCTGCAATGACACTTTCTGATAAAAGACAAACCTAATAGTTTATCCGATATTGCAAGTTCTCTAGTCATACGTTACAGATGTTAAAGGGATTCGCGCTGTGTCAAGCATATCAATATTTTCTTTGTTGCACAAAGCTCGCGATAATGTTGTACATACTGCACGATATGCATGCATGTGTTGCTACTAAAATGTAAGATTACGCAGGGTATTTATCTGAGAACACAACAAATATAGAATGCTTTTTTCGGGATCTTGGCATTGAAACAATTAAATAACTTAAGCAATCTGTTTCACCGAATGATTATTGTGTAATAATTCTGGTCAATAGCTTTAAGGATTCTGGTTGTCGATTGTCGGAGAAGCTTACATACTTTTGCTTACAGCTTACAGCGCCCGTCCCCACGTCATCTTCCTTCGTCCTGTCTTTGCGCTGTTTTGTCAAGTTTAAAGTTATGTACCAACTAGCCCACCTTTTGCCGCTTCTACAGTTCACATACTTTACTGTGATGGCATGTGGTTCATGATCGGTGCTTTGTAAGTCTCGGAATATCTGCCTCTTCTTCCCCGCACAACCATTAAACAGCCTATGCTGCATTAGTAAGGAGTTCTGCTTTTTTACCTGACCAGGATCATTGAAACGAAGGACCATATTTTAGCAGTATGCAATATTCAGTGAGCGAAAGCAATTTCTTACATTGTACAATCGTGTCAATGTGAGCCGCGTGAAGAACACTACTTCAATTTTATTCGCAAGCAAACACATAACTACACATAACTTAATTTTACATGTTACCTGCACTGAATACATGATGAATGTGAATACCGTCGTGTATGCGCAGTGGTATTGTGCCTTTGTGTAATAAATAAAATATTTATATGGTGCGCATAGCATTGCATTCCCTTTAAGAAACACATCGTATGAGAACCATGATATATCTGCAGAAATTCACATATAAGTGGATGCATTTTTATGCATAGAACAAAAATATTCGATGACGACGAAGGTACAGCGCCGAGTGCGTGGGTTTTGGCGCCACCTGTGCGCGTGAGGCAAGCCAATAAGCTGTTGACTTGTGGTAGCCCATTGAGGTGGTGACCCACGATTGGGCCACGTGTGATGAAGACATGGCGAAAAGCTTTGCGGCTGGGGTCGAGCCGAAGCAGCGGCAGACGCAAGACAGCGGGCCGAAGCATCGGACGCCGGCGGTCCAGGGTCCAGCCAGGGAACGCGGCCGTCCGTGCTGCTGCCGCCCAACCACCATCTGGGGCGGCTTTGCCGGCACGAGTACTGCATCTCGGGGCGCGGCCTGGCCTGCTGTTCTGTTCCTTGCCGAGGGCATCGCAGATCTCGGCGAGGCGTCTCCGCGGTCAGCTGTTCAGCCCAGGAACGAGCGTGGCCTGGCTGACGGTCACGATTGCGCCGAGCATCGCGTCTCGACGCAAGCTGTGAGGTGGGCAGGCTGGCCATTCCCTGCACGGAGCACTGCGTCTCCATGCGGGTCGACTGCGTTCGAAGTCGCACCCACGCCGCCAAGCTTCATCGTCGCCATGAGCGCCGCCCATCGAGACGCACCCCGCCTCATGTCGCCTTTCGCCCGCCTCCTGCTCTGCACCCCAGCGTTCGCCGTGCCGACCATCGCACCGTGAGGTCTTTGAACTTTGATTTGGACTGAAGTTCATTATAGCCCTCGGATAGCTTAGTCTCCGTGTTCTTGTACCTTTGTGTTTAGCTGTGTTTTCGTGTTGTCATAAACGTCTTTGTGTCTAACCACGTCGTAGTCTCCGAGTCCATTTCCTCTTCGCACGGCACGCACAACAAGAGTGACGATACAGTCCTCTATTTTCATTACATTTACCTGGCGTCCGCGACAGGACTAAGCTCTTATTTTTACCATCTTTAAGAGCCTCACATTGTTTGTGTGCCGTGGCAGAGGGATGGACCTGTAGAAGGCAGTACCATTCATTGCAGGACCTAGCAATTGCTTAGCCGAAGAAGGAATAACTGGTTGGAAACGCAGCTAAATGTACATACTAACGCAGGAGACAGGAGCGTTGAGGGAGTTATGTAAGCCTTAGGGCAGTGAAGTGCGAGGGCAGTGAGGATGTAGTGCGGGAGCGTTGAACGCGGTTAGAGAAGTAGAATAGCGGTGACAGCGCGTACGGGTAATCTACCTGGGAAGAATCCCATAATATCATGGGCGTTGGCTTCGCTACAGCTAAGGATGCCGTAGTGCAGTGATTCCACTCCTGCGCCAACTGCGCCCAAGTGCGCCAAATTAAATTTCCTGCGCCATCCTGATAATGTTGACGGAAATTGCGCCAAACTGCGCCAAAGTCTCGGGTTTGGGGGGCGTCTGTCACCGGCTATAGCCATGCCGGCGCGTGAAAACATGTGCAGCTTGTTTTTGGGGCCACCAATGTCGCAACCAAGAATTATTCCGCTGAATAAACAGTGGTCGCGCGTGCATCCCAAGTGATCCAAGATGCTATGCTCGATGCCGGCGCATCTGTTGTGCAAGTCGGCTCGACTGCAAAACGCGCTCTCCCCAGAGGCTCATGACGTCTAGGCCAATCGGTAACGTGGAAGTGTGGCGGCGAATCATCGGCGGACGTTGTCTGTTCCAGAAACGCTGCTGATGGCTCGTTTCAATAGTCGCACGGGACGTAATGAAAGCAATTTTCACTAATATAGTTGCACGCGTGCCGCCAGAATGTCTGTCACTTCTATTTCTGGACATCGTGGAATGAAATCTGGGAATAGATATGAGGAATAATATCGAATTTTCCGTGCGTCGCGTCCATATAGAAAATCACGTGAACGGTGGGAACGCATTGACACTTTTCCTTAAGTATACTTTATTCATAGATCTTCATCCAGAAGAGCGTTTTCATAATTCCATCCCAAGCACATCCGTGTTTGTAATCGCCCTTGCGGTAAATATCCCCCCCCAACAGGCCCTGCTCTATCGAGCTCGTGGCTGCTAGGGTCGAATTCGAATTTTTCCCTTGCTTTTATTAAGAATGTCCTCTCATTAATAAATTATGCCTCCCTGATGGGAGCAGCCGCAATTTGGTTTTAATACGCGCAGCTGTCAGTAGCGGGCCCGTGGCTGATGACCCTGCTGTCGGAAGGGCCACTGTGAAGCGGCTACACCATTTTACACACCCGCCCCTCAACCTCCAGGGTCAATAGCTGACAGTTTAAAAAAAATCTCCGTGTCACATTCATTGCTTCGCTCTGGGGGTTTGGGTGAGGAAGGCTGCGTCGCTCGAAGGGCGCAGTAGATGACGCGCGCTATTTCGAGGCATCATGAGACTCTGCTCGCAAACTTGCTAAGCTCTCAACGTTTGCTTCGATTTTAGAGAACTGACAGCACGATAGCCGCTTTGGCACCTGAAGTGAGCATATTCCCTTTAACCAGTGTTCTGTTGAGTTACGCGAGATCGGGTCTAGAAGAGCCTTACATCGTATGACAATACAATTTGTTAGTTTCGCTTAAGCTCGAAGCCATGATTGCGATACCAACAAATTTTATTGTTATACAAAGTAAGGCTAGCAGCTAACTCTTGGATACCGTTCTTGCGTAACTCAACGAGATGCTGGTTTAAGGGAATACGGCCGTTCCAAGGAGAGAAGCTCTTTTCGTTGCACAGTCTCTACGCATTAGGATCGCAGCACGTAGAAGGGTATACGAGCCGTTTGCTGATGCCTGCCGAGATAGCGCGCGCGCGAGCCCACTCGTCTTGAAGACGGGTGGGGCGTTTCCTCTCTGCTGGAATACCAATCCGTGGTGTAGGGCTCGCACGCAGGGTGATGTTATCGCATGCGCTCTCCATGCAACGGCGATGGGTAGGCTCTTTTTTAGCTCTGCTTTAGCCGCGTTCATCGCTCCCGCTCGCGCTCTTTTACCAGCATGTAAAACACAAGATGCGCAGGAGGGATGCCATTGATTTGGACATTACACGAAACATGACGGCGACGGCAAAAACCAGTCGAGAATGTGCATATAATTGCTATCGCAATAAAAAGAAAATGGCTTTCGCCTTCGTGTTGTTTTTGGCTAATGCATAAGGTACCCTGTGTGTTTTTTTGCACTGCTTTCTAGAGAGCACTATGAGGTCCCCCGTCGAACGCACTTTCAGACACTTTTGCGGAAGCTCGATAGAAACGGATGTCCATCTTCCGAGCAACCCGGCGCATGCGCAAACGATAATTTTGAAGCACTATGAGGATGCTCTTGCTCCAGCACAGAGACGGCTCAGAGAGAGGGAAGGGAGTGTCAGAGAAGGTTGGCTTTTTTGAGGCTAGCTAAGTGACGTCATGTTACGCTCAGAAATATAATCGATTGTGAAGGAAAAGAACTTCTCTTTGTCCTTGGGGTTGTCTTAGGGGAATCCGTTAGGAACAATGGGGGTCTTTAGCATTTAGGCATTGTTGTACGTCGCAGCGTTTGTCTACCATGTCTGCTGATAACCAAAGTTGTATTTAGAATCGTATTTCATAAAGTACAATTTTATTGATCCAGTATTCTGGTTATTTGCTAGTGTCAAAAATAATCGCTTAACAGGTGTTTCCAGAACGCTCAACTGCACGACGTCCTTACTTTTGCATTATCGAGTGAAATAAGGAGTCCTCTTGAAATAATTGCCTCCATGAGATTTGCAATGAATCGAAATATTTCTAGCCCTTCATAAGTGCCCCACAGTAATTATTCAGTTCCTTGAATGTAAATGCAACTTGCTTCTCCAGTGTATACCAAGATGTGGAATTGGCTGCTCCAGAGTGCTCCCAGATGCAAAACTACCTGCTCCAAAGTGCTACAAAATAGAAATTTTTGGTGCTCCAAAGTGCTCCAAGTCAGAAGACCTCAGTAGCATCACTGCGTAGTGGGAAATTGTGCTAAGAACGCGAAGCGGAAAAAAAGTAGCTAGATGGGTGACGGCGACGGCAGTCATGGGGACATTGTCAGTCAAGCAGGGCTAGACAATGTAAGTTGGTGTCAGGCGTAGGCGCCTTGAAATGTTGGAAGACGATAGACATTAGGTCTCGAGAGCTAGGGCCTCAGCTTCATGTCACGCTTCTAGGAAAAGTTAAGTCAACTAGACGTGATAGGGTTTGTCTCGGAGAAGACTGAACCAAAGCAACTTCTAGGAAAACTCTAACTAGGAGGATAGTTGCGGTGATCCTAACGGATATGTGAGCATAGCAGATGCTATGAGATGACGTTCATTGCAATTGCTCTTGCTTAGTTGAAAAGAACATACAGAACAGAATACTGGATTGGACCGAGGTTTAGCGCATCGCAAGGCAATGTTCGTTGTACAAAGTTGTGACCAGAGGAGGTTACAATATCTAGTGACACGTGTAAGATCATGCACCTGGCTGCCTTCTCGCAGAAGGACAATGCACGAGCTCAAGGAAAAAGTATCCGAGGTAGACTTGCGTTCAAGGAGCCAGGACTTGTCTTTAACGCGCGGAAGGAAAGTGCCACTTGTTGTCGGGATTGTAGAAAACTGATTTTGTAAGGCTGTGACGTGAAAATAAGTGTGCATTTTGAAGTCATTGATTGCGTCTGTTCAGGGAAGAAGCTATGGGCTGCATGTGGAATGATGATCGCATGACAGCACAGGTCATTGATTTTGTAGTACAAGAGAGATAGACATCTTGTGCTTTTCTTGGTTTTCGCTACATGTATGCATGTACAGCTGGGATAGTTTTCATTTTTCTTAGATGTGTCATTATAGAACCAAATCGGGTTTTGAATTATTGTGACATCTCCGGGTAGATGAAAGTTCCATGTGTTTTTGTTCCATGTGTGTTGTGGGAGAAAAGTTGTTTTATTGAAACAACTTTCTTGTGTGGGGGGGGTAATTGTGGTGAATGGAACAAAAATATTCGACGACGACGAAGGTGCAGCGCCGAGTGCGTGGGTTTTGGCGCCAGCTGTGCGCGTGAGGCAAGCCAATCAGCTGTTGACTTAGGGTAGCCCATCGAGGTGGTGACCCACGATTGGGCCACGTGTGATGAAGACGTGGCGAAAAGCTTCGCGGCTGGGGACGAACCGAAGCAGCGGCAGACGCAAGACAGCGGGCCGAAGCATCGGACGCCGGCGGTCCAGGGTCCAGCCAGGGAACGCGGCCGTCCGTGCTGCTGCCGCCCAACCACCATCTAGGGCGGCTTTGCCGGCACGAGTACTGCATCTCCGGGCGCGGCCTGGCCTGCTGTTCTGTTCCTTGCCGAGGGCATCGCGGATCTCGTTGAGGCGTCTCCGCGGTCAGCTGTTCAGCCCAGCAACAGAGCGTGGCCTGGCTGACGGTCACGATTGCACCGAGCATCGCGTCTCGACGCAAGCTGTGAGGTGGGCAGGCTGGCCATTCCCTGCACGGAGCACTGCGTCTCCATGCGGGTCGACTGCGTTCGAAGTCGCACCCACGCCGCCAAGCTTCATCGTCGCCATGAGCGTCGCCCATCGAGACGCACCCCGCCTAATGTCGCCTTTCGCCCGCCTCCTGCTCTGCACCCCAGCGTTCGCCGTGCCGACCATCGCACCGTGAGGTCTTTGAACTTTGATTTGGACTGAAGTTCGTTATAGCCCTCGGATAGCTTAGTCTCCGTGTTCTTGTACCTTTGTGTTTAGCTGTGTTTTCGTGTTGTCATAAACGTCTGTGTGTCTTTAACCACGTCGTAGTCTCCGAGTCCATTTCCTCTTCGCACCGCACGCACAAGAGTGACGATACAATCCTCTATTTCTTTACATTTATCTGGCGTCCTGTTGCGGACGCCAGAAATTGTAATGTTTAAGGACGTTCGTCACTATGTCTGTGGTTGACGGACGAGAAAGGATTCACTCGCATCGCTTAGACGATAGAAGACACTTTATGTTGCACGCTAAAGGGAAAGAAACCGATAGGAAAAAAAAAGTACATACACAGTGATCCTCAATCAGTACATGAGCGGGGTAGTCCTATCTAATACGACGCGACACTGCCTATCGCGAATCGTTCTCGATGTGTAGGAAAACCGACGTCTCACAGTTGGGCTCCGGCATGTGCTCGTCGACGTGCGTGAGGGCAGAGGCGGCACGGCAAGCACGGTTGACTGCACACGGATGCGCTACCATGTGCAGCGCCGTTCAGACGGACGTCGCGGCCAACCCAGCGGGATGGGACCGCAACTCCCGAGGACCAGGGTCAGGCCACGACCCACGAGGAGCGCACCAGGTAGGCCTCGTCCACGAGCCCAGCCACGGCTACTGCACCCTGGCAGGAGCTGCTCACCAGGCCTCGTCCTCGGACCTTGGAGGGGCCACCGGAACAGTACCTTGGACAGGCCCACCGGGACTGGAAATTGGACAGGCACGTCCTGTCCAACGCCCGTCTCAGGAACGCCGGGGCAGAGGCTCGTCTTCGGCTGTCCTCGCCGCTTCCACCCGCGAGCGACCCGCACGTTCCCCGGCAGCTCGTTCCTTCTTTTTCCTCCTCTTCTTTTCTTGTTTTCTTGCCGCCTCCGTGCCACCTGCCCTCCGCTCGTCTTCTTCAGTTTCGGTTTGTTACTCTGTTGACAATTCCAAGTCCCTTACAATCACCAATCACGCCTAACACACATGCGTTTGGTGTCCTTTCTTCACACATGCATTTCCTGCATATTATCGCATCTGACATGCAAGCCATAGTCAGATTGCTCACCCGTTTTTGTTGCAGCCGCAATCCATTGCTTCTTAGTAGGTGGGAAAAGTTTCATTTCAGCAATGTGCACAGTCTTCTACTACGCTGATGTACTTTCCCAAAGAAAGACATAATATGGAGGCCTGCTGAGCAAAACGAAATTCTGAGTCCTTATAATGTTGCATGAGTTGTTACGGAAAATTGCTGCTCGTGTATCAGCTACAGCTGTTGGATGGCAGCGCCAAGAAAGTCGACGACAGCCACACTGATGTGGGCACTGCTGCAGTTTTTGAAACTCTTTATCTATCAATTTTTGTCAAGGGATTGCACATTTATGAATCATCTCCTTAACAGGAGAATTCTTTCTAGGCTGCACCTGAAAGGATTGGATACACGCTGAGGCCTCGAGTGCTCCAAGGGGGGCTGACTGGGAAGAAGTATCATGTGGTTCCCCCCTTTTACTGCCACCCTTTCAAGGGAGTTATTGTCTATTACACCCCACTGGAACGGGTGTAGCTTATTGTAACACCCATAGTTTAGGGGTGTTCATAAACACCTACTAAAGTAGGGTGTAATCTTTCCTTACACCCTACGTTTTTAAGGGGTGTTTCTAAACACCCTACGTTTAGGGTGTTTCTAAACACCCTTAAAGGGTGTTGCCCATGGGACAAAATAAATACACCCTTAAGGGTGTAAAAATTTTTACTGTGTACTCCCTTTTTAAATTAGCATCGATTCAATGCTTAAAAAGCATCAACATTGAAAATCGAGAACGGCGTCCTACCTGAAAACACATCAGAACGAAAATAAAATTGAAATTCACACTTGACATTGCAAACAATAACGGCCATTCAATCAATCAATCAAAAAACTTTATTATTCACATGAAGATGACACATCAGTTATGTTATAAAGACAGGGCCCGGTAACTAGCATAGGAGTTGTGAAGAAAGCCCTTGTGTCATATTCTGTTATAATAGCACAGAGCGCGTGAGGAAAGTGTATGACGCTAGGAATATGGGACATTCTCATCAGAGAAGGAACAAGAGTATAAAAGAACGTAGGTTAGGTATGTAACAAGTAAATGACTGTGGTTCTGTTAGTTCTGTGGGTAGTTTGTTCCACAGATGTGATGCGGTGTGCGTGAATGTAAATTATCCATAATTAGTGTCAGATTTTCGAATGGTTAAACTATTGGAGGTCACTGATCGTATCGGGTATGTGGTATTTTGGTAAGCAATTTTTACTGGGTGACACGGTATGATTTTGTGCATGATTTTTATATAGTAAAATGAGAACGTGGTAAGCAATGCAGTGGTTCACCAGAAGAAGATTAAGTAATGGGTATCCGAACGTAATTGAATCCGTTCTTTTTAGAAAGAGGATCGCTCGAAGCGCTGTGTTTCGTGCTGCAATAATTCGCAGTAATGTGGTGGTGTATGTGAGGCCGTATATGGTAATAGTATATGTAATGTGTGAATGTATAAAGCTGATATAAAGAGTGCGGAGGGTGTGCAAAGGAAAAAAATGTAACGCAGTTTATATAATATTGGGATTTTCTTATGCATGGATAGTGTTGTTTCATGAATGTGTCTATGCCAGCTTAGTTGGCCGTAGTTGGCCGCTTAGTTGGCCGTAGACGCCGAGAAATTTCGTCTAATTAGCCCGTTCCAAAGGAAAGCTGTTGAAGTTCAACGACCTAGTGTTCATTAGTCGGGTGTTTTTGGTAATGAATATTATACAGTTACTTGTCTTCTTTTTACCTTTTTGTAAAGCTCAGTTACTTTTTTTTTGTAAATCAGTTTCCGTTTCAGCAGTCAGGAAGATATTTGTATCGTATGCGTATAAAATGCAGCCATCCGAGAGATAGTCAGGTGAATCTTTTATGTTTGACACCAAAAGGAAAGGGCCCAAAATGGATCCCTGGGGAATTCCACTGTTAGTCACTATTTCAGTTGAGGTGATGTTGTTGACCATCCCATACTGTTGCCGGTTTCTGAGATACGTGCTAATGAGGCTTAATGGTGCTTCACGAATGCCATACCTTTCAAGCTTTTGCAGCAATATGTCGTGGTTCACAAGATCGAACGCTTTCGTTAGGTCCATGAAGATAGCCATAGTTAATAACTTTCTTTCTAAGTTTATTTTTGTTTTTTCCACGATGTTAATTAACGCTGTTTCAGCCCACTTTCCTTTTAGATATCCGTACTGTTCTTTAGCATAAATCTTCTGGGCTGTTAAATACTTGTCTAGTAGGGTCAGTGTTACCTTCTCATAATCCTTAGAATATGGGGACAATAGGGATATTGGTCTCCTTATCTCCTTTCTAAAGTACTGGCGCAATCTTGGCAATATTTAATAACGTCGGAAATGCACGTAAATGCATGAGAACAGACTTGCTGCACATGGAGAAGAAACACTGCTACCGCAAGTGCTCCGAATCTGCCAACGAAATTTGCCATTAGATTGCGAATTCGACATGCTACCGCAACATGTCACTGGAAGGCAGCACGTGCATTATTATTATTTCACTCCATAAAGAATGTCGGCGATCTGTCATTTCATTTTGCTATTTATAAATCTAAATTTTAGTGTTTCCGTACATGCGACAACCAAACAGAGGGTAGTTCATTTGTTTGTTATGTGCTGCACGTAAACAGAACGTTAGTGCGGCACGTTTTGCAGTAAACAAGATTAGCGTAACCGAAGGCAGGTTTTAGATTGTGACTCTCAAACAATATAACTATTTTTAGACAGATGCCTCCTTCGGGCACCTTTCCTTCTGCCCGACTTTTAAGGCACGCCGCTGCCATTCTATATAAAGTTCACTTGACAAGAATCAGTCGTAAGACAAAATCTCGGCGGCCAATATTCATGACCTAAGCAGTGCGTAAAGCCGCTTAATTCTTACTACAAAATTAATTTAAGTGCCGCCCAGGGAAATGTCGCATATGTGCATAGCGATAAAGAAAACTTACCACATTTTCCTTGTTCCACACATTTCGTATTATTGTCCCGGAAGAGACCGTCAGCACATGCGCATTGTAGAGACCATTGAGGGCAATGCGTTGGCGACACTCCAGGACACATACGCAGGTCAATGTCTGCTCGGTTTTTGCAGTAAACCATACTTTCTGACTTTCCACAAGCTAAAAACAGGATACAAAGGTTACATAATAAGTAAATGTTAAGGAAACAGCAAGTAATACTACCGCGAGTGCACTTTATTTCAATAATAACTTTGTCCTCTTACATGAAAATCTGCGGCATGATTATGAGGCACACCTGAGTTTAGGGTTCTGCTTAATTTGAATCAATGGGGATTTCAACGAGCACTGACAATGCACAGACAAGGGGCCTCTAGCAGTTAGCCTCCATCGAAATGTGACCACCGTGGCCGGGTTCGAAGATGCTGATTTCCAGTCAGCAGCCGAGCACGGTTCACCAATGTGTGACTGCGGCGGCACGACTATGTACCTTGACTTTTACTGAAGAAGCATATTCGTAGAAAACTAGCCATGATAGCATGAACAGAGGTTGAAATTGCCTTACAACACAGTACTGCGGAGTGCCGCTGGTGCTGCCTGTGCATGTGGCGAAAATACTCGTAACACGGGTGTTCAACTGTGGACTCTGCCACTCACCCCACTTTGAGTTCCCGCTGCACTGCATGTGTTTTCGCGAGTTTATCGTCGGGCGCGGTTGTAATGCATACGGTGCGGCCCGTGCGTTTCAGATCTGCGCGACTAAAGACTATTTCCTTGACTGCTATATGGCGAAAGGGCAGCGTCTGCTCCGCCTATGTAGGAGATGCAGGTCGGGTAATACAGGACGGCATCCTTGTGATTAGCGCGAAGTGTGATATGCGTTTTTTGACAAAATGTGTGCCACAGATCCGTGTCGTCCTTGATGGTGACCACGAATTTCCATCGGCGCTGTGTAAAGTGAACAAAATATATAGCCGCAATGCACAATATTGTCACGCGCGTTTCTTTCACTGTATTCGGTTTCCGCCCACAAAGACTATCAGCAGTACTCGGCGCAGACCGCGCCTTATTGTTCCAGAAGCTTCTCGCTTGTAGTAGATCGTTAAGATTGCACGCAAGACGCTAACACTCAAGATTATTCCAGAGCTTCCGCGACGACTAGTGATAAGGCTAGAATGTTCGACGCGTGCGTTATAAAAAGCCGGCGCGTTCCAGCGATGTACAGTTTGATCGACGGCCGACGCGTTGTTCGCCGCTATCACTGCCAGTGTGTAGTGCTGTAGCCTGACCTTCAGTTTTCCGGCCACCAGTTCGGCCTAATAAAGAGTTTCTTCTTTGACACACCGACTGTAGCCTTCGTCGACGTCACGACCACGTGACATCTGGTGGAGGTGCTTCCTGGTCCATGCACCGAACGCCCCCCTCCAGCCGTGAGCCAAGCCCACGTCGTGAAGAAGACATCGACGCCAGCTTCGATCAGCGAGCTAGCCGCAGGCAACGAGGGCTACCTCCAGAGTACGGGCTTCTACCTGACCAGACTCGGAAGACCAAGGCCACGACCACTACTGCAGAGACGATGACCACCCCTGTGCCGCCTGCACCGATCCTGCTCCGGCAACCCGAAGGAGCCGCCAACTTTCCGCGGTTCACCACTCGAAGACCCGGAGAGCTGGCTTGAACGGTTCGACCGCGTCGCCATCTTCAACAACTGGACCAACGACGACAAGTTGCGGCACGTTTATTTTGCCCTGCAAGATTCCGCTCGGACATGGTTCGAGAACCGAGAAGCCACACTCCGGACCTGGGACCTTTTTCGTGCCGCATTTCTGTAGACCTTCACAAGCGTCGTCCGGAAGGAAAGAGCCGAAACCTTGCTGGAGAGCCATGTACAACTCCCAAATGAGAACGTCGGGATGTACACAGAAGAAATGACGCTCCTGTTTCGTCATGCTGACCCCGCTATGTCCGAGGAGAAGAAGCTTCGCTTCCTGATGCGGGGAGTTAAGCAGGAACTGTTCGCCGGCCTTGTACGCAACCCACCCACGACGGTCATGGAATTCATCTCAGAGGCCACGACGATTGAAAAGGCCCTCGAAATGCGTACGAGGCAGTACAACCGCCGCATTCCGACGACGAACTACGGCGAGGTTCAGTCATTTCAATCGCACGACTTGCGCGAGACTATACGAGCGATCGTGCGGGAGGAACTGCGCAGGCTGATGCCTTCGCCACAACCTCAAGTGGATTCGATCGCAGACATTGTCCGGCGAGGAAGTTCGACAGTCGCTCGGAATACCCGAAGCACCGCAGCCTCAGCCGGAAGCTATGAGCTACGCCGCTGCAGTCCGCCGCAACGCTCCCCCAAGGCCGCGTCATGAAGCTGCACCACAACAGTTCCGCCGCCAGACTCCGCCGCCATCACCATCGACGCCATACCGCCCGCCAACCGGCCAGCGCTACGCTCCGAGGAAAACCGACGTTTGGCGGGCCCCTGACAACCGCCCGCTGTCCTACCACTGTGGAGAAGCCGGCCACACATACCGCCGCTGCCAGTACCGCCAAATGGGCCTACGCGGCGTCGCCGTCAACGCAGCGCCCCCACAGCACGGCGAGCGACCACGCGACATCGCCGACTACTTGACCAGCACTGAACAGGCACCTCGACGGTCATCGCGTTCACCATCGCCCGGGCCGCTACATGTCGCCGCACCGCCGGCAGTACACTGGCCCAAACCGGGGCCGGTCGCCTAGCCCGTACCCAGAAAACTAGGGGCAGCAACCGTTGGAGGTGCGGTTGCTGTACGACGAACTAACGAAGACCCTCCGCCGACGACGACGACGCGACGAAGCCCGCTGAACACGACGCCAAGCAGACAGAGCGCTGCCGACGGAAGCTTGCGGACTGAGGAAAACCTGACGACGCAGCATGGAAGCAGCGCAACAATTCGACATAGCCGTGATCCGACGCCGCGACCTAACCGCAACGCAAGGCGACGGACTAGCGACCTCGAACGTTCTCATCGACGGCCACAGTGTCACAGCTCTCGTCGACACCGGAGCCGACTATTCCGTCATTAGTGGGACGTTCGCCGCGAAGTTGAAGAAAGTGAGGACTGCTTGGGAAGGCCCTGAAATCCGGACAGCCGGAGGCCACCTAGTAACGCCGGCAGGAATCTGTACAGCGAGAGTCACCATTAACAACCGGATTTATCCCGCGAGCTTCGTCGTCCTACAGCGCTGCTCGAGAGATGTCATCCTTGGTATGGACTTCCTAGGCCTTCACGGAGCAGTCATCGATCTGAGATCCAAGTCGATAACGCTATCCACCGAAAAAGCACTACCGCCGCACACGCCGTCAGGGAAGCACGCCCTTGAATGTGCTCGAAGACCAAGTCACCATTCCCCCCTGCTCCAGCGTCAGCATTTCCGTCGGCACTCGAAAATCAATAGACCTTCAAGGCGTCGTTGAAGGCGACCAGCACCTGTTAATCAACCGCGAGATTTGCGTCGCCAGAGGAATAGCCGAGCTGCGAGGAGGGAAAACATCAGTGATGCTCACGAACTTCAGCAACGAATACAAGCACGTGAGCAAAGGCACGACGGTTGCCTATATCGAAGAAATTGTGGAAGCCAGCAACGCTTTCACCCTCGCCGAGTCTATCGAAGCTACTACGACGAACCAAGATCATCAACTAGCCTTCGACGTTAACGCGCGCCTTCCGACGCATAAGCAGGAAAAGCTCAAAATCCTGCTCCTGCAATACAAGGACTGCTTTTCATCATCGTCAAGAGTTCGACAGACCCCAGTCGCAAAACATCGCATCATAACCGAAGAAAGTGCCAGGCCACTTCGTCAGAGCCCGTACAGAGTTTCGGCGCGAGAACGCGAGGCCATAAAGAAACAAGTTGACGAAATGCTTCGCGACGACATCATCCGGCCTTCAAAGAGTCCGTGGGCGTCGCCTGTGGTGTTAGTGAAGAAGAAAGATGGGACCCTACGTTTCTGCATCGATTATCGTCGCCTCAACAAAATCACAAAGAAAGACGTGTATCCTCTCCCACGAATAGACGACGCCCTAGATCGACTCCACAACGCCAAGTACTTTTCCTCGATGGACCTCAAGACGGGCTACTGGCAAATCGAAGTCGACGAGAGACCGAGAAAAAACTGCCTTCATTACACCGGACGGTTTGTTCGAGTTCAAGGTCATGCCCTTCGGCCTTTGCTCGGCGCCTGCGACTTTCCAACGGGTTATGGATACAGTACTGGCTGGCTTGAAGTGGCAAACATGCCTCGTTTACTTGGACGACGTCGTTGTGTTTTCCTCGAACTTCGACGAACACCTCGAACGTCTTGAATCAGTACTTGAAGCAATCAAGAGCTGCCGGACTAACCCTGAAGCCGAAAAGTGCCGCTTTGCATACGAGGAACTTCTGTTCTTGGGTCACGTCATCAGCAAGTCTGGAGTTTGCCCCGACCCACGAAAAACAGCTGCAATCGCTGCCTTCCCGCCGCCCACCGACAAGAAGGCCGTTCGCCGATTTCTCGGCTTGTGCGCATATTATAGACGCTTCGTCAAGGAATTTTCACGCATCGCCGAGCCACTAACTCAGCTCACGAAAAACGACGTGGAATTCACGTGGGGAGCGGCGCAAGTCGAAGCATTTCAAGAATTGAAACGACGCCTGCAGACGCCTCCAATACTTGCGCATTTCGACGAACACGCCGACACGGAAATACACACCGACGCAAGCAGCGTAGGACTCGGCGCTGTTCTTGTCCAGAGAACTGCCGGCGTGGAAAGGGTTATCAGTTATGCTAGCCGGTCGCTATCCAAGGCGGAAGCCAACTATTCCACAACAGAAAAGGAGTGCCTTGCCATCATCTGGGCAGCGTCAAAGTTTCGCCCCTACCTCTACGGCAGGCCCCTTCAAAGTTGTGAGCGACCACCACGCCTTGTGTTGGCTAGCTAACCTGAAGGACCCTTCAGGTCGTCTCGCAAGATGGAGTCTCAGACTTCAAGAATTCGACGTTACCGTCGTTTACAAGTCCGGACGAAAGCACTCTGACGCCGACTGCCTGTCCCGTGCCCCCGTTGATCCACCGCCGCAGGACGACGAAGATGGTGACTATTTCTTGGGAACTTTAAGCGTTGATGACTTCGCCGAACGACAGCGCGCCGATCCGGAACTCAAGGGCCTTATAGAATACCTCGAGGGCAAGGCCACCGTGGCTCCGAAGGTATTCAGACGAGGACTGGAGTCGTTTTTCTTGCGGAACGGCGTTCTTCTAAAGCAAAACTTCTCGCCACGTCGGGCCGACTCCCTCCTCGTGGTACCTTCAGCGTTACGTCCAGAAGTTCTGGATGCTCTGCATGACGACCCGACGGCTGGACACCTTGGATTTTCCCGCACGCTGGCGAGGATACAAGAAAAGTACTACTGGCCTCGCCTCACTGCCGACGTCACCCACTACGTGAAGACTTGCCGGGATTGTCAGCGACGGAAGACACCACCCACTAGGCCAGCCGGACTTCTGCAACCCATCGAGCCACCGCGCCGACCATTCCAGCAAATCGGCATGGACTTACTGGGGCCGTTTCCGACGTCGAATTCCGGAAACAAATGGATCGTCGTGGCAACGGACTACCTCACCCGCTACGTCCGAGACAAGGGCCCTGCCCAAGGGCAGTGCCACCGAGGTAGCAAAGTTCTTCGTCGAGAACATCGTACTGCGTCATGGCGCCCCAGAGGTCCTCATTACCGACAGAGGTACGGCCTTTACGGCGGACCTAAGCTCAGGCAATCCTGAGGTACAGCCACACAAGCCACCGCCGGACTACGGCGTACCACCCACAGACCAATGGCCTGACCGAGCGTCTCAATAAGACCATCGCCGACATGCTGGCCATGTACGTCGACGTCGAACACAAGACGTGGGACGCCATCCTTCCGTACGTGACCTTCGCATACAACACGGCCTTGCAAGAAACGACGCAGATGACGCCATACATGTTGGTCTACGGACGGAGCCCGGCAACGACACTCGACGCCATGTTACCAAACGTGACGGACGAAGAAAACATCGACGTGACCGCCTACCTACAGCGCGCCGAAGAAGCACGACAGCTCGCCCGCCTGCAGATCAATAATCAGCAGACGACTGACAGCCGCCGCTACAATCTTCGACGACGCTTCGTGGAATACCAGCCCGGCGACCGCGTTTGGGTGTGGACGCCGATACGACGCCGCGGACTTAGCGAAAAACTTCTGCGACGATACTTCGGACCGTATAGGGTGCTTCGACGTCTCGGCACACTCGACTACGAGGTTGTCCCCGACGGCATTTCGAACTCTCAACGGCGCCGCGCGCGACCTGAAGTCGTCCATGTCGTGCGCCTCAAGCCGTTTTACGCGCGGTAGTGAACCTGAGGACTGCCCTCCTTTTTTTCTCTTTCATTGGACTTTCGTGCTTATTGAACATTCGTGATTTATTGTCGTTATTTATTGTTGCATGCATTTTCCCCCCCGTGTTCTGTTTTAAGCATCGGGACGATGCTTTTTCAGAGGGGGGGCATTCGCCACGCGCGTTTCTTTCACTGTATTCGGTTTCCGCCCACAAAGACTATCAGCAGTACTCGGCGCAGACCGCGCCTTTATTGTTCCAGAAGCTTCTCGCTTGTAGTAGATCGTTCTGTTAAGATTGCACGCAAGACGCCAACACTCAAGATTATTCCAGAGCTTCCGCGACGACTAGTGATAAGGCTAGAATGTTCGACGCGTGCGTTATAAAAGCCGGCGCGTTCCAGCGATGTACAGTTTGATCGACGGCCGACGCTTTGTTCGCCGCTATCACTGCCAGTGTGTAGTGCTGTAGCCTGACCTTCAGTTTTCCGGCCACCAGTTCGGCCTAATAAAGAGTTTCTTCTTTGACACACCGACTGTAGCCTTCGTCGACGTCACGACCACGTGACAATATGGCATGCGTACACACCATTCACTAGTACGTCCCACACGATATAGAATTAGGGCAGCAGTGAAAATACAGGGTGCCGTGGCGTCAACTCAGATGCCTCAACCAGTGCTACATTATGTTGCCACGCAGCGGACCGTGAGTCCATATACGAGCCCGTAACCATCTTTGCCAGGGAAACGCAAAAGCTCTTCCGCCACGCGGATGCGAACATGACTGAAGACAAGAAGCTTCAGTGCCTTATGAGGGCCATCAAAGAGCAACTGCTTGTGGCTCTCATTCGCAACCCGCCGAAGAGCATCGCAGAGTGGACTAGCGAGGGCCCCGCCATCGAGAAGACGCTCGAACTACGCGCAAAGCCATACGACTGCAAATACCGTGCTCCACCGTCCGGCTGCAATCATCCACGTAGTACCACCGCAGAGTCGCTTCGAGACACCATTCCTGCAATCGTGCGCGATGAGCTACGCAAGCTGCTACCCGGTGCACAACCAGCAATCGCATCGCTCCCTAATGTCGTAAGGGAAGAGATTCAGCAAGCCCTCGCAACACTTGATCCCACCAAGATGGCCTCGACTACATCTCCGCCTAGCCCGGAATCTAGGTGTTCTCACCTACACCCCAGCTCTGAGAAGCTAGGCAAGACCAAGCGGCTGGTGACGAGAAACTTACACGCCCACAGCCGCCATGTGCGCAACAGCCCACTCGTTCAGCTACGTACCACAATACCGCACCGCGGAAGATTGGCGTGTCGAGGACCCCAGATCGACGACCGCTTTGTCCCCACTGCGGTGAAGCCGATCCCCTTCTACGACACTACCCTTATAGCAAGATGGGATTTCGGTGACACAACATCAATACCCCACCACCCCAACCTGGCCAACGACCTCTAGAAGACGAGACAAATAGCGTTGAATGAACGGGGACACAAGAAGAAGACACACAACACACGCGCTAACTTCCAGCATGGTGTTGGAAGTTAGCGCCTGTTTTGTGTGTCTTCTTGTGTCCTCATTCATTTAGAGCTATTTTTCTCGTCTTCAGTATGCACCTACAAGCCCAAATTTCAACAGTGCTGACCTCTAGAAATTGAAGCCTGCCTGCGAGAGGCTAAAGACGCCGCCCCCCGTCGCTTCAGATCTCCGTCACCTAATTCTCACCGACCGAAACCGGGGAAGAATAGGCAAGCCTCACCATACTTAGTATTGCTAGCAAAATCTTAGCATCTCTAGCAAAAACTTCGAACCACTAGCAAAAATTTGGAAAAAAACTAGGTCGAACACTGCCTCCGCTGCTGGTTGTGGCCTTGCGGCACCAGTGCAGGCTGCGCTTTTTCAATGCGAAGCATTTTTTTAGCGAACTTCAGGCACTATGAGCATTTCTATCTACGTAGCTATATGTCGATATCTATGCACGTACCTATCTAGCCGCCTACGTCTGGGTGCTCTCGTGTTCGCCTCCTTAACTTGGGGTTGACCAAAGTTAGTATGGGAGGGTAAGAGGGTTTGACGTTTATGTCTGGCTGATCATGAGATGAATAACATGAAAATCACTTCGCGTACATCGTGAAAACCTTTCCTGCAGGCACGTGTGGCGCATACCCGTATTGCACGGGCCGCGGTATGCGGGTATGTGCCGCAGGTGATTCACAGTTTATATCTACCCAGGAACGGAGAGAACAAAGATCGGTAATTTATATGTGAGAGCATTAAGAAAAACTGACATCGGCAGCGTAGAACCGATGAATGCAAAGAATAAATATCATGGTCTCAGCAGGAATCGAACCCAAGCATTCTGCGCGGAAATCAAGTATTTTACTACAGAGTCGAACTAGGTTTTGAAACTGCTTTGAAAAAAGGCCCTATGCAGGCGTAAAGTAGGTGCAACGTCAATTGGGGTTGCAGTGCTGGCTAGCTAATTTTATAAACATTACATCTCTACACCTTTGACACACGCGTCACGTCGGGTTAGCGTCTTTTGTTTACTTAAGCGTCATCCACTGAAGTTGGTCTACCAAGCACTAGCCAGGGCTACCGCAAGCAGAAGCGCGACATAGCTTACCGCTTATGGTGTTGGTAATACCCATGTTGCTGTATGCCGTGGTTACGCAACTGTAAACAACTGATTATACAAAACATATGCGACTGCTCAACATATGTCTGTGCGTACGACATTTGTACCTACCTTTAACGTCATTTCATAGCGTTTCTGTCAGTAAAAAAAGCCACAGTTTCACCGCAAGGGTGAAGCAGTGAATTCGATAGCAACAAATTCTAATGTTAATCGAAGTGAGACTGGCAGCTAACTCTTTTGGATCCGATCTCACGCAACACTACAAAATGATTGTTTAAGAGCATACGGCCGCTCCAGGGACACTGTTCGTCACCCGCTGTCGGCTGCTGAAATTGCGAGATAACGAGTGCGCCAGCGACGACCGCACTCGTAAAACCAAAGGTCGCAGTGGCTGCATGAGGGACAGCCCCCGCCCCCCCTCGCGTCTTTCCGCGCTTGTTAAAGACGCGCGGGGCGTTTCCTCTCCTTGAGCATTCCCCGGCTCGTCGAGCAGGCGGGGGGAATCTTATCGCATACGCCTCGGAGCGACGTAGGTGGGCCGGCTCGTTTGATGTCCACTTCAGCGGCGTTTGTCACCCCCGCTCCCGCACTGTTACCCGCGGGTAGTTTTCTTCGTGGCTTTTACTTATATATATATATATATATATATATATATATATATATATATATATATATATATATATATATATATATATATATATATATATATATGGTAAAGAAAAAAGATGGCTCCATTCGATTTTGCGTTGACTACCGCCGCTTGAAACAAGATTACGAAAAAAGACGTCTATCCGCTACCGCGAATAGACGATGCTCTTGACTGTTTACAAGGCGCCGAGTACTTTACCTCCTTGGATATGCGCTCTGGGTATTGGCAGGTACGAATGGCTGAGTGTGATCGCCCTAAAACAGCCTTTGTAACGCCCGATGGCCTATACGAGTTCAACGTCATGCCATTTGGGCTCTGCAACGCGCCTGCAACATTTGAGCGCATGATCGATACCATCCTTCGAGGCCACAAGTGGAAGACTTGCTTATGTTACCTGGACGACATAGTAGTCTTTTCATCAGATTTGCTCATCAGATTTGCATCAGAAGTTAGGCACGTGCCTAACTTCTGCGGGTCTACAACTGAACACCAAGAAGTGCCACTTCGCAGCGCGGAAGCTAACCATCTTGGGACATGTCATCTCAAAAGACGGCATTCTTCCTGATCCCGATAAGTTTCGAGCTGTCACCGAATTTCCAAAGCCCACGTCCATCAAAGCCCTCAGAAGTTTTATCGGCCTCTGCTCCTATTTTCGTCGCTTCGTGCGTAACTTCGCGTCCATCATCGCACCTTTGACGAGTCTGCTTACCACCAGCAAAGGTATATCTGCATGGTCACCTGCATGTGATGACGCATTTCGCCAGTTGCGCCGCCTCTTGACCTCACCACCCATCCTTCGCCACTACAACCCCACTGCACCCACGGAACTTCATACCGATGCAAGTGGCGTCGGTCTTGCTGCAGTTCTGGCACAAAGGAAAGACGCCCAAGGTGAACACGTTGTCGCTTATGCCAGTCGTGCTCTCAAGAAGGCTGAATTAAATTACTCCGTGACAGAGAAGGAGTGCTTGGCGATAATCTGGGCATTGACGAAGTTTCGCCCGTACCTTTACGGCCGTCCTTTCGACGTTGTAACAGACCACCACGCTCTGTGTTGGCTTTCTACCTTGAAAGACCCGTCGGGACGCTTGGGCCGTTGGGCACTTCGCTTGCAAGAATATGATATACGTGTCATATATCGTTGCGGTCGCAAGCATGCCGACGCAGATGCACTCTCCCGCTCGCCATTAACATCGGATGTGGCTTCTCTGTCAAACCTCGTTACCACCACCTTGTCACCACTCAGCACCACTGACATGCTTTCGGAACAGCGTAAGGACCCGTACCTTGCCCTGTTGATCGACTTCCTTAGCGATCCGTCTGCTGTCTCTTCGACGAGAGCGCTACGCCGTCAAGCAGTCCACTTTTCCGTGAGAGACAACATTCTGTACCGCCGCAACTACATGCCAGACGGCCGGAAGTGGCTCCTTGCAGTCCCTAGTCATATGCGCTCTGACATCTGCGCGAATTTCCGTGCACATCCCCAAAGTGCTCATGCCGGCGTCCTGAAAACCTACGCAAGGTTGCGTCAGCGATATTACTGGCGAGGAATGTATAGCTTTGTGCAGAAATACGTTCGGTCATGCACTACATGTCAACAAGGCAAGACACCTCCGCGACACCTCACTGGCACGTTGCAGCCGCTCCCATGCCCGGCTCGCCCATTTGACCGCGTTGGTATCGACCTCTACGGCCCCCCTGCCGTATAGTGGTTCTGGCAACCGGTGGATTATTGTAGGGGTCGATCATCTGACGCGCTACGCTGAGACTGAAGCTCTCCCGGCAGCGACCACCCGCGAAGTTGCACTTTTCATTCTTCGCAACTTCGTTCTACGCCATGGTGCCCGCGGGAGCTGCTCAGTGACAGGGGTCGTGTGTTCCTGTCGGAGGTCATCCAAGCCCTTCTCGCTGAATGCAACATTATTCACGGGAAATCGACCGCCTACCATCCACAGACAAATGGTCTCACCGAGCGCTTCAACCGCACTCTCGGCGACATGTTGAGGATGTATACCTCCTCCGACCACACAAACTGGGACACCGTACTGCCATTTGTTACCTTCGCATATAACACCTCGACGCAAGCGACTACCGGCTTTTCCCCATTCTTTCTTTTGTACGGCCGCGAGCCTTCCCACCCATTGGACACCATACTGCCGTACCGACCCGATGCCTCTGAGTGGACTCAAATTTCTGAAGTCGCCTGATACGCCGAAGACTGCCGTCAGTTGGCTCGTTCCCTGACTAGTGAAGCTCAAGGTCGACAGAAGGCGCGACATGACGACACTCATTCCCAGCTCCCACGTTTCCTGCAGGCTCCCTTGTTTGGCTATGGGTACCCCCCCCCCCCCCCCCACGTCCCTGGCCTTTCCTCTAAACTTCTGGCGCGGTACCTAGGTCCGTACCGTGTCATTGAGGCCACCTCGCCGGTGAACTACATCGTCGAGCCGCTCACACAATCGCCAGACTTGCGCCGTCGAGGACGCGAGACAGTACACGTCGACCGTCTCAAGCCCTACTACGACCCCGTCATTGTACCTACTCTCTGAGTCGCCAGGATGGCTACGCTTCACTCCGGGGGGTATTGTAGTGGAGCAGATGCACCAGCGGGTATGCGCCTGTGAAAGAGGACGAGAAAAGACCCGCGCTGTGTTTGCGCGAGAGCCTGTGCCGTTTTTGCCAGCCGTGCATTGCTTTACCGTACGGTCTTCGTTCGTTACGCCTTCGTAACCCCCAATAAACCTCATCACATTATACATATATATATATATATATATATATATATTGCAACGAGCGTGCTCTCCTACGAACACTTGTTATTATGCTTGACAACGAGCCAGTCAACCAAGCTGGTTCAGGAAGAAACCCGGCAAGCACGAACCACACGAACGTCAACGTCTTCTTTCACGCTGGCACAGAGCTGGCACCGCTGTGCTCCCGTACAATTACTCCCCGCGCAGAAAGGAGCCAACCTGGCGACCTAAGGAAAAGACACGACAGGAGGGTCGTAGCACGGTTTTAGCCGTGATACGTGAACTGTTTCACACCCACGGCAGCGGTGGTCAGAAGGTGGGTCGATCGGCTCAATGTCATAGTTGACGGGAGATGTTTGCTGCAACACACGATATGGGCCGTGGTATTTCGACGAAAGCTTTGGTGAAAGTCCGGGAGTGGTGGACGGGACCCAGAGCCAAACCAGCATTCCCGGGGAATAATGGGCACTAGATGTGGAGGCGTCGTGGTGAATTTTTTGGCGCCATTGGTCTTGAGCGGTAAACGAGCGAGCGAGCTGACGACACTCTTCGGCATAAGCAGCTGCTTCGGAAACAGGCGTCGCTTCGGAAACATCGGGTCGGTAGGGGAGAATGGTGTCCGTGGAGCATGATGGTTCCCGTCCGTATAGGAGGAAGAAAGGAGAGAAGCCGGTGGTCGTTTGTGGAGCAGAGTTGTAAGCGTACGTGACGAAAGGGAGCACCCGGTCCCAATCGTCAGATGCGTACATGGAAAGCATATCTCCAAGGGTACGATTAAAGCGTTCCGTCACGCCATTTGTTTGAGGATGGTATGCCGAAGTTTTCCGATGCACAATGCGACATTCTTTTAGCAGTGCGTCGACGGCGTTCGAGAGGAACACGCGGCCGCGGTCGCTCAGTAATTCACGAGGTGCGCCATGTCGTAAAATGAGGTGGTGAAGCAGGAAGCAAGCAACGTCTTTCGCGGTGGTAGCTGGCAGCGCCGATGTTTCTGCGTAGCGTGTCAGATGATCTACGGCGACAATGATCCACCGGTTGCCTTGAAGAGTGTTTGGTAGAGGACCGTAAAGATCAATTCCGACGCGGTCGAACGGTCTCGCCGGGCAGGGTAAGTGTTGCAGAGGGCCAGCGGTGCTGTGAGGAGGCGTCTTGCGGCGTTGACACGCGGCACATGACCGAACGTACTGGCGGACGTGCCGATGCATGCCACGCCAGTAGTACCTTAGACGGAAACGGGAATAAGTCTTGAATATTCCAGCGTGTCCACACTGAGGGTCATCGTGGAAGGCAGCGCATATGTCCGAACTCAAATGACGGGGGATGACAAGCAGCCACCTACGGTCATCAGTCAGATAATTTCGGCGATATAACAAGCCTTCACGGACAGCAAAGTGTTTTGCTTGACGACACAGGGAGCGTGAGGTGGATTCTGGCGAACGGCGTGAGAGGACGTCGAGCATAGAAGCGATCCAGGGATCCTAGCGCTGCTCGGCAGCCATGCCAGTGATGCTCAAAGATGACGAATCGCAGGTAGCAGTTGGTAAGCAGACAGGGTCAGGAGGTAGCGGAGAACGGGATAGAGCATCGGCGTCTGAATGTCTGCGTACCGAGCGATAAACAACACGTATGTCGTATTCTTGAAGGCGTAAAGCCCAACGAGCAAGGCGGCCAGTAGGGTCTTTCATTGACGATAGCCAGCATAAGGCATGGTGGTCGGTGACAACATCAAACTGGCGTCCGTAAGGATAAGTGCGAAATTTCCCTATAGCCCAAATGATGGCCAAGCATTCCTTTTCCGTTACGGAATAGTTGGACTCGGCCTTTGTTAGGGTACGGCTGGCATATGCGACAACGTACTCGTCGCAGCCACTCTTGCGTTGAGCGAGAATTGCACCGAGACCGACGCCGCTAGCATCCGTGTGAATTTCAGTAGGTGCATTAGGATCGAAGTGGCGGAGTACTGGCGGAGAAGTGAGGAGCCAGCGCAGTGTCGTAAATGCGTCGTCGCAATTGGAATTCCAGGCCGAGAGTTCAGCGCTGCCGGAAAGAAGCTGCGTCAAGGGGGGCGATTATAGAGGCGAAATTACGGATGAAACGTCGAAAATAGGAGCACAAGCCTACGAAGCTACGGAGCTCCTTTAGGGTAGTAGGCTTGGGGTACTCGGCAACGGCACGCAGCTTGGCAGGGTCTGGTGATACTCCTTCTTTTGAGACGACATGGCCGAGAATCGTGAGTTTCCGGGCGCCAAAATGGCATTTCTTTAAGTTTAATTGCAACCCGGCTGCCGTAAGGCACTGGAGAACTTGTTCAAGGCGGGAGAGATGAGTCTCAAAATTGGTAGAAAAGACAACTATGTCGTCCAAGTAGCAAAGGCAGGTGCGCCATTTAGGTCCCCTAAGAATGCTGTCCATCATCCTTTCAAAAGTCGCAGGCGCATTGCAAAGGCCGAAGGGCATTACATTAAATTCATACAGGCCGGCAGGGGTCACAAACACCGTTTTTGGATGGTCTGGTGCCGCCATTGGCACTTGCCAATATCCAGAGCGCAGATCCAGCGAAGAGAAAAATTCCGCACCTTGAAGGCAATCCAGGGCGTCATCAATGCGTGGCAGGGGATAAACATCCTTGCGTGTGATCTTGTTTAGTCGCCGATAATCCTCGCAAAATCTTATGGAGCCGTCCTTTTTTCTCACGAGGACCACTGGAGATGCCCAAGGACTGTGTGATTGCTGAATGACGCCACGCTGCAGCATCTCGTCGACGTGTTGTGTGATGACGTCGCGCTCAGCCTGTGAGACGCGGTAAGGACGCTGACGCAGCGGAGCATGATGACCAGTGTCGATATGGTGAGCAACAACGGACGTGCGTCCCAAGGAAGGTTGGCCGTGGTCAAAGGAGGCGCGGAAACGGTCAAGTAGTTGAACGACCTGATTGCGCTGATCTTGCGTAAGCGCCGTGTCCACGCTGCGCAGCAGAACGTCTTCGTCAGGTAGTGAGGGTACGGCGGCAGCCGTGACAGCATCCACAGGTATCGGCGTCGTATTGGAAGGGGCATCGAAAGGGAAGATGACATCATAAGTGTCAAGACGCCCGATACATTCACCATGCAGTAAGGTAGAAGGGCAAGGGAACGGATTGCACACGTAAACGGCACTGGAACCATCGGCAAGCGTGATGACGGCAAACGGGACGACAAGGTTCCGGCGACGAGCGCATTCCTTCGACGGCATAAAGAGAGCAGTTGAATCAGGAACAGTTACAAGAAATGGACACCATGGCGACAGAGAAAGCAGAGATCACGACGTCAGCAGCGACGACCACCTTGTCGGGTGAGCAAGGGATATCTATGGTTGTGTTGCTGAACAGAGACAAAACGAGTTGTGCACGAGCGCTGTCGACAACCGCACGATTAGCGGAAAGGAAGTCCCATCCCAGGATAATATCATGAGACGCATGCGAAAGGACGACAAATTCTACAACGTAAAGCGCACCTTGAATCACAACACGAGCAGTGCATGCGGCTGAAGGTTTGACGTGCTGCGAACTCGCTGTGCGTAGGGAAATGTCAAACAGCGGAGTTGTCACTTTCTTCAGTTTGCGGCATAACACTTCACTGATTACACAAATAGCTGCGCCTGTGTCGACAAGAGCGTTTGTGGCGAAACCATCTACAAACACCGCAATCTCGTTAGGGGGGCGAAAGATGAGGCCTTGCAAATTTCGTCGGTGGCGCAGTTCTTGCCTCAGGAACTGCGACTGTTAGTTTTCCTCCTGGGCGTGGTTGGAACGGCGAAACATGAGGGACAGAGACCGGCGGCAGTGCGGCGAAGGAGGTCGACGTGAGTTGAAGTCGGATCGACGTGGGCTGAAGTCGGATCGACTTGAGCGGGAGTCGTGCGCATCAGGCGTAACATGTGGTTCCGGTTGCTGAGGGATGTAGCCAGGGTGCTGAGCATCACGAAAATAGGGTCCACGGCGACGACAATAGCGAGCAACATGTCCCGTAATACCGCAGGCGTAGCAGACGGGCCCGGTTATCCGGGGTACGCCAAGGGTTCGCTGGTGCCCTAGGAGGCGAGAGGGTGCGTTTTCCGGGTATACTGGAAGTGGCGGCCTGTAGTAGTTGGTGGTCGGGCTGAATGGTGGCGGTGCCGGTTGCGTACGAGGTCGGGTGACGGCTTCTGCATAAGTAAGCGGTGCAGCAACTTGTACTGGCGAAACCGGCGAAGGGAGAGCCTCGGCAACTTGTGTCTGGATAGCACGACGAAGCAAGTGGTCCAGCGCAGTGGGGGGTTTCGTTGATGGTGGCCACAAGAGAGAGCTGTCGAGCAACTTCCTCACGGATGTATTGCTGAATCTGAGGCATCAACGTGGTGTAGTCCGCACCACTACTTCTGGACCCCAGGGCCGAAAGGTCCGCTGTTTGCGTACTATTGCGACGTGTAGAGATTCGCTGCTTGCGAAGCTCATCAAAACTTTGACGGAGCCGAATCACTTCGGTTACGGTCTGTGGGTTTTTGGCCACAAGCATATGAAAGGCGTCGTCGTCAATGCCTTTCATTATATGCTTTATTCTGTCAGGCTCCGTCATGCTCGCATCCAGTCGCCTACAGAGGCCGATCACATCTTCGATGTAGCTCGTGAAACTCTCACCACTTTGTTGACATCGTCCACGCAGACCGTGTTCAGCACGAAGTTTGCGCATAGCTGGGCGACCGAAAAACGAAGTCACGGTCTCTTTAAAAACCGACCAGGTGGAGATGTCGGCTCGGTGGTTGATGAACCATAGGTTGGCCAAATCCGTGAGGTAGAAGATGACGTGCGTCAGCTTCGCAGGGTCATCCCACTTGTTAATCACGCTGGCACGTTGGTAGTCTGCCAGCCAGTCCTCGACATCATGATTTTCAGTGCTGCTGTAGACTGGAGGGTCGCGCAGACGAAAAAATGCCCCCCACCTCCCCGAAGGGAATCGTGAGGAAATGCGAATGCATTTCGCGCGCGCTTCACTCCATTTATATATGGTGGTTGTGGTTCGAAGAAGGAAAAGGCGCCTAATTTCTGCAGCCCGATCGGGAGCACGGCGCAGCGCCTGTTTTTTTTTTAATCGCGGTAGCTCCGCTGAGCTCCCGCGATGCGAGCGCCCTCACGCGCCAGAGCGCGCTCCTCCTCTCCACTTTGCTAGGGGCGAGGATAAGCGCGCGCGCCCGCAGCTTTTGCTATGGGAGAGAGAGTGAGAGCGGAGAGATAACACCTGCCGGCGCGCGGACACCTCCTCAACCTATCCTCCTCCCCGCGGACAACGCCGGCCAACGCCGGACAACGCCGCCTGACATAGCCCGACTAAGAAATGCATTCGCATTTAAAAAAGCCAGAGCACATGACAGGCGGGGGCGTGGAAGAGGCTTGCGAGGGATCGACGCGCCCGTTCATTCTGGAATCAGATGGTAGCTTACGGCTGCGGAGCTCCAGGACGCGGAAGGAGATTACCCAGCAGCTCCACCAAATGCAACGAGCGTGCTGTCCTACGAACACTTGTTATTATGCTTGACAAAGAGTCAGTCAACCAAGCTGGTTCAGGAAGAAACCCGGCAAGCACGAACCACACGAACGTCAACGTCTTCTTTCACGCTGGCACAGAGCTGGCACCGCTGTGCTCCGGTACAATATATATATATATATATATATATATATATATATATATATATATATATATATATATATAAATTGGCTTGAGCGGACGAACGTACAAAAACTTTTATTAGTTCCAACGTTTCGGCCGCGGTCCGGCCTTCGTCAGGGAATACAATGCATACGTTGAATGTGTTGCTTATATATACACAGGGGGCCCCCAAACACGTGTCTAACTAGTATCTATTATCGCACATATATCAGACAAGTCAGCATAGGTAAAAGTGCGATGTGATATAAACATGACTACATGTAAAAAATGATGTCCGGCGAAGTCGGCGCAGTAATAAAGGGAATTTTCACACAGTCACGGAAAGGAAAAAACGTGATAACATGGGTGATTATGTACAGGGATGACATTTAAGAACAATGCGTTAAAAGACCTCGATGAAATAACAAGAAACATGTGTAAACAGCAAATAACGATGCGCTAAAAGAACTAACAAGAAACAGGTGTAAAGCAACGAAAACAGCAATCTAAAGAAAACATATGGGAAACGTTTGGCAAAAGTGATGATGACATATGTTTTCATATGTTTTCTTTAGGTTGCTGTTTTCGTTGCTTTACACCTGTTTCTTGTTAGTTCTTTTAGCGCATTGTTATTTGCTGTTTACACATGTTTCTTGTTATTTCATCGAGGTCTTTTAACGCATTGTTCTTAAATGTCATCCCTGTACATAATCACCCATGTTATCACGTTTTTTTCCTTTCCGTGACTGTGTGAAAATTCCCTTTATTACTGCGCCGACTTCGCCGGACATCATTTTTTAGATGTAGTCATGTTTATATCACATCGCACTTTTACCTATGCTGACTTGTCTGATACATGTGCGATAATAGATACTAGTTAGACACGTGTTTGGGGGGCCCCCTGTGTATATATAAGCAACACATTCAACGTATGCATTGTATTCCCTGACGAAGGCCGGACCCCTGCCGAAACGTTGGAACTAATAAAAGTTTTTGTACGTTCGTCCGCTCAAGCCAATTTTTATTAAACACTGGATCCACTGAAAATACTTGTCTGATATATATATATATATATATATATATATATATATATATATATATATATATATATATATATATATATATATATATATATATATATATATATATATATATATATATATACATGTATACATATACGGGACATGACGGCAAAAATCAGCCGAGACTGTCTATATAATTGCTATCGCAATAAAAATTACACCACTGACACCTTCCCTCCGCACGTTTCGCATAACATCGATTCTTCTGGTACATGTCATCTGCTGAATTTTCGGTATTTTAAATACGGAGCAGCTTACGGATGCGGGCTCTCGTATGCTGTCATCGCTTGACGTAACACACGCAAACACAAGTACACCACAGTCACCTGTAGCGTATTCAGCGCGTGCTAGTGCCAAGGAGAATTATTCCACTGTTTCTTCGAGCACCCTTATGATGGTATTAAGTGCGGAGCGCTTTAGGGCCCTGGGCTGCCGTATTCTGTCGTCGCCTTTCATAATGCAGGCAGAACCACTTACAAAAATACTCAAAAGACCTAAGCGAAAATTACAAAGAGAGAGAAAGAAGGAGAAAACGTTAGGAAGAAAAATATAAATACAGAGCGAGAAAAAGGGGAAAAAACTGGAAAAAAGAGAAAGAAAAAGAGGAGGAAAGAAAGGGCAAACCAAAAAAAAAAAAGAACTGCGCACTTCGTTCAAGCTTGAAACCACTTGTGTGAAGCGGCGTAAATTTTAACAGGAAAGGGCGTTATGCCAGGGTCCACCAAGTATATCCGTTACGGATATGACGTTGATATAATTAACGCTACCAAATGAGAAAGAAAAATTATTTATGAAAACGTTGCCCCGCCGGGAATCGAACCTCTGACTCCTTGGCCCGCGACTAAGGGCGCCCGGTTTCTTACCATTTAAGCCACGGACGCTTTTTTTTTTTATTGCCAATGTGTATATATTTGTTTCTGAATGCTCTAAGCCACCGACGCAGCTGGAGAATAACCTGCCAACGCGCCTTATATCTCTCATACATTCTCTCTCGCACGGTTCTCTCTGCTGTCGTGGCAGGTCAGTGTCGCCGCCTGTGAGCGGGGAAGAGAAGTAATGCGGCACGACACTTACCATACTAGTAATACTAGCGCCGATAGCGCGGCTCACTATCTCGGAGGCCATGCCTGAACTCCATCTTGATAGCAGTGAAAAACATTGGTCGCGCTAGCATCGGAGATTTGCCGATGTAGTTACGCTCTTTGCCTTTAGCTTCGTGTTAGCGTGTGACGGTTCTTTGTTGGAGTAGTGCATCTTCCACATGCACCAACGTTGTATCGCCGACAGCTACTTCGGCGATAGCACCGACGAATGAAACTGCTGCAGTGAGCGCGGCCGCAAGGCAGCGATGTCGACGGGCTAATGTCGTGCCTTGGTGGAGCGAGACAGAGGCCAGCAGGACGTAGAACGCCTGCGCGAGCTCGCGGCTCAAGCTACGAACATGCATGATCGCAGGAGTAGGTTACCTTATTACTCAGGAGCGCACACCGTACCACTTTTCTTTGACGACGCGCATATCGAGTGCCAGTATTCATTACGTGCTTGTTGGTGTCCTTGCGCTGGATTCACGATACGCTGTGTCCAAATATATCATGTTGACAACTTCAGCTACAACAACGGTTAATTCTTGACCATGGGCGTTAGTCGTCGCGATGGAGATTTGCCACTGGGCGTCAGCGTGGGTGTGTCCACGTCAAACGGTGTTATAGATGTCAAACACCAATAGACATTGTACAAGCTCTCATATATCGCTACACAATAAGCAGTACTTCTGTGAAGACGCGTTTCACTTTCGTGTTAAACCGATTCCTATGACCGGAGGGATCAGCCATGTTTTTTTTCTTGTAACCGGTCCGTTGCCCGTAAGAGAACTGAATCACGCGAAACCACGCCCGAGAGTCTGGGAACCGTACAGATAATTGTAGAATCTTTTAATAAGCATTAGCACACAACGAGAACAGCAGATTTTATTCAGAAACTAACGTGGCCACCACTGATAATTCTATAATTTTCGATGATGCAGGCATAAAATGTCTGCAGGCATAAAATGCTTTACTGCTAACCAGATTAGCGACCGCCTTTTCGCAGCTATCAGTGCCCGTATGTATTACTCGAGGCTTATCTAAACTTTTCAATTTCCTGGAAACAATTTCGCTCGGATAAATAGTTTCGTCGGAAACACGCCGACTTCTGCCTTCATCAACGTTATGACCATGCGAAAATATTTCCTGTAACCTTTCCAAATGGGTTCAAACGTTATTTTTGCTTTGAGTGCGTCACCCATAAAAATCAGCAAGAATGTGAAGCATTTCACACATTTTTCAGTGTTGGCGCTCATCCCACTTCGAAACCACTTGGCAAATGAATTCAGCACGCTTGACAGAGCAAACCCTATTACGCCATGTCTCTCAAGGTCATGCATTGCATAGCAATGACCTTGATTTAATGGAGCGGAAGCGTAGCGCGAGGCACGTGCGGATGATCAGGGCAGAAGAAAAGCCGCATGGCCGGGTGCGCGAGCAAAGATATAAAGGCGCGCTTTTGGCTCTCGGCCAGCTCGAACGTTACATCCACAGCTGCTGCTCTTGCGTTGCTGCGTCTCTCTCACGCGAAGACACGCTGTGTGATCCTCTGAGGAGAGGCCTCACAGATGTGCTCACTCGGAGCCAACGTGACTAGGCGAATGTTTAGCGCCTGCTTCGCCAGTTCTTTGTAGCACAGCCTTGCCATGGGTGGAGCGCCGACTAGGCCATCTGTGCGTGTCATTCAGCGCAAGCGATCCGCCGAGTCCAGTTATTCATTAGATATAGCTAGGCGGCAGACTGCGATATCTCAAGCAAGGATAAAGTTGCCTGCTGAAACACCGGATCAAATAGCGGGCAAAATAAAATGTTATAGAGGAGCTGCCGCCTGTCCGCATAGTCTTTGCTAAACAACGCCAAGCATTTATTTTGCTCGCAATAACTTGTTTTGCAACAGCTAAACCTCATTTATGAAGATGGTTTTCATTATACAACGGTAAGCAAGACTACGAACTCACATGTAGCGAAATGGAACTCCATGTACAGCATGATGACAAGTAGCGTTCTCATTATTTGATAGGGCACCTGTCAAGAACCTGTAATGAATGTACATTAGGATGGTAAAGGATATTGTTTATTATATTGAGTGAGTAACTGTTCGGTAAGCAAAGCAACCAAAACGAATTTGCAGCTGCAAAACGTTCAATGATGGATATGTACAAAAAAAAATTGACTTCAATCTCGTTAAACACCTACATACCTGAAACGATTCTCTATATTAGACATGCGTTTCAATAAAAAAAAAGCCCCCACCTCCCCGAAGGGAATCGTGAGGAAATGCGAATGCATTTCGCTCGCGCTTCACTCCATTTATATATGGTGGTTGTGGTTCGAAGAAGGAAAAGGCGCCTAATTTCGCAGCCCGGTCGGGAGCGCGGCGCAGCGCCTTTTTTTTTTGCTTTTTTCTTGTTTTTTTTTTAATTTTTTTTTATTTTTTTTTAATTTTTTTCATATATAGCTCCGCCGAGCTCCGCCGCAGACCGCTTTTAGTTAACGCGCACGCTGCGAATTTTTATTGTTCAACAACGCACAGGAAAAATCTCCCACCGGCACCACCTTTGAGGTCAAGATTCATTGCCATATATACGGGGTGGCCAGTGAACGGTTGTGCAGCGCGAGCAGTCGGTTTTTTCAACCAAGAAACTCGCTAGCAGACGCTGCCTGCGTCGGCGTCGCGAGGCGAGAGAGGGAGAGGGGGGAGCGTAGGAGAGAGAGAGTGGGGGCGCGCATGCGCAGTGGGAGTGTGGACGCTGCGGGCAGAGATGCCTAGAGAAGAGAGGGGGGAGCGTAGGAGAGGAGAAGAGAGGTGGGACGCGCATGCGCAGTGGGAGTGTGGACGGCGCGGGCACAGATGCCTAGAGGAGAGAGGGGGGAGCGTAGCAGGGGAGAGAGGAGGGGAGGCGCATGCGCAGTGAGGGTGTGGTTGCCGCGGAGGGATGCCTAGGGGAGGGAGAGAGGAGGTTTTTTTATTTTTATTTTTTTTTGATGGCGGGAGACCTCAAGGACGGTAGAGTCAAACGAACGTTGAAGTCGTCGTTGTCCCAAACCCAAGCGCCGCGGTGTATGGTGGATGTACGCGGGGTAGGGATGGGAGTAGTTCAACGATTGCGCGGCGCGAACCACACTGGATGCAGGCTGGCACGCGTCCATCCAGTGCGGATGGACGCGTGCTGTTGGAGTCGGTGCTGTTAGCCGTCGGTGCTGTTGCAGTCGTCGAACTCGTGGGCTCAGTGTTCATCCGTTTAGACTTGAGTGAGAGTTGCTGATGAGAACGAATGTTGGGGATGACAGGTAGCGCACTGGACACGGAAGAGGGATGGGACGGTCCGTCCACTGCAATCAGTCAGAAACCTTGCGTTGCCGGTTCAGGAGATCATGTATGCGGGACGACAGGCTGGTTGCCTGCCTGCGATGCCTGTAGGGAAAACGTCGTCTGCTCACCTATGACGAGTCAGATAAGTGGTCATCGAGAGGTTCGGTCATGATTGCAGCATCCGGCATGTTTGACTGTGGCTGTGGAGGTGCGCGCACCTCTGCTACCGTACACTTCGCGGACGATAATGGTCGCTGCTGGCAAGATCCGCAAAGTGTACAAATCAATGAAAATCCGGGTTGTTTGAACACCGTCGGCGGCGATGCCTGGAGTGATTTCGGTGCTAATAGCGGGTGAGACGAAGTCCGCGGCCGTAGCAGGCTCCAGGGCGTATGACGATGGAGCCGTCTTAGATCCTGACGTGTCAGAGTTGACGTGCGGATGGCCGACCCAGCTGAAGGACCATCGGCCGAGGGTTTCCAACAAAAAGGGCCCTTTTAGTTGACTGGTCGATGGCAGCAGGAACGTACTGTGCCTTGTCGGGGTGAGTAGTCGGCGCGGGAATCGATGCGCTGGTGGCCGGACGTGAGGTCGAAGGAGGCACAGCCGGGGGAGTTAGGTCTTGGTGCAAGGGAGGGCTGTAGGCCAGTTGGTACCGCTCGCGGGGACAGAAGGAAAGCCTGCAACTCGTGGCCTCGTGGCTCGCCGGGAACGGGCGGTAGGTTTCGCCGTAGCAACCACTCCGCAACGCATAGGTCGTCGTATGACTGCGCGCTGGATGTAGACGTGGCAGCTAGATGACGCAGCTCAACCGGGAGGGCGTGCAGCAGCACGGCGTGCATCAGCGGTTCTGCGGTGATGCCATTCATTACGACAATGGCATCAAGCTGCATGAACCACACCTGCATGAACCGACACTCGGGGGTAGGATGGGTGGAATGGCGAGCTGCATACACCGCTCTAGGGGGGCAGAATGGGTGAAATGGCTTCACTGGCGGGTAGAGCGCGGAAGCATGACAGCGGGCCGCTCGTCAAAAGGCGTGGTCTTCGTGTCACCGACGCTGCGAGGAGAGAGACGTAATATGATGTGAAGGTGGTAGACGTGGGCCGTGCCTTTGTCTCGCCCATTTATTACAAAGCTAAGCGGAGCGGCGGCGGCTGCACGTGTCCAGACCGCCAGGAGCGTGAGCACGTTCTATCTGGCTCGCACCTCGAGCTCTAGGCATCAGCTGCGGGACAGGCGCAGCGCAGTGACTGCGGAATGATGATCATGATGATGAAGGGCGATCATCATGATGCTACATCATTATTCTGAGAGAATTATTTCATAATGTTCAGCCCTATTTTATTTAATTTTTAGCTTGTAATATAAAGAAGTCTAAATCACATACCTAAGAATTCTTTTATTGCGAGAGCAGTTATATGAGTACTCTCGGCAGATTTTGCCGTCGCCGTCATGTCCCGGGTAGGTATATATATATAAAGGCACAAAGAAAAATAAACTAGAAGAAAATATTCCTAAAAACATGACCGGGGATACGAACCAGCGACCCCTTGCTTCGCAGCGCGTTGCGTTAGACAACATAACCACGCGCCACGCATCTTCCAGCGTAATAACGGCGAGCTACTTATATACCGCTGGCGGTGCGCAGATCTCAGGGGAGCATGAACGTGTTCTCTCCGACGCAGTGCTCATGCATTTTTATTTCCATTTGAAAACAAAAAAGTGGCCCGTTTCGTACCCGCTCGTGATGTGGAACAAAAAAAAAGAATTCCGCGAACAACTTGGGTCAGACGTCACCGCGTGGCAGGAAACGCAAAGGAGTTGACTCCACGCGCTGCAGTTTAAAAGAACAAGAAATGACTAAGAGTGTCGGGTTCTGCATTGTCGGCACTTGCAACGCGTTGCTTAAACACAAAGACGTAACAATTGTGACAGTTGTGACAGTTGCTAGACCATGCTTGTCCTATTTATTGTCGAGCGTCCTTCTTGTCGAGCGTTCTGGTCGAGCGTCCTTCTTTGTGCTTCAGCAGCGCACTGCAAGTATCGAGCTACGTGTTGTTCTTCGTGAGGCATTCCAACTTCTAGCTATCTATTCATTCTTCGCTCTTGTGGTGAAACTGTGACTTTACTTTAAGCGAAAACACATAAGATCGAGATTCCTTTTTCGACGATTGTTTCAGAGAAAGACACTGGGTAATTCACTTTATCTAGTTACTTGCAGGACTGCTTAGGCTGTTTGACTTTTTCAGAACCTTTTCGTATGAGTAATTCTGAGATGACGAAGTGTTTGTCTCGCAGAACGCTGCTACTTTCGCTTGCTATTATATTTGTGAATTTTGAAGATTTCCTGAGATCATCCCTCTCCTGCGGGAAGCGATGGATCCAGACCCCACAGTACGCGGTTCGGACTTGGTGTCACCTTCGACTTTGACTGCAAGGAAATGCCACAGCCGGAGGATGACGACACCACCGGTGAGTATAAGTGCAGTGAAACTCCGAATTTTAGAAACGTCGGTATAACGAATATTTCAGAATAACGAACTTTTATAAAATCCCCGGTGGTTTTTCCGATGCATTCTATGGAAAAATCTTTCAGTTAAACGAAGTTCTGAATAGGGAATATTTCAATTGAACGAACTTCATCTGCGGACCCGGGCTTATTTTTAGATCAATTCAATGAAGTTTTCCGCTCGCTCTGGAGCACTGGCGTAGCCGATGCATACAGCCCATGTCGCCCATCCATCGGCTTTTTGTGCGTAGAATACACTGGTTAATGTGCTGAGATGAGGGGGTTACCCTATTGGATGAGGTGACAGTGGTGGTGATGCCTTCTAACTTTGGCCCGGCTGGTGGCGCCACTTGTCGCCAAAGGTGTAGCCCGTGCGCAGGCGTGTGCACCGCTGCTCCGTCAGAGCTCCGTGCGATGTGTTGTCTGATGTTTTTTTTTTATATACGGGGTTGTAGGTACCAAAAATAGCATATGATTATGAGGCACACCGTAGTGGAGGACGCTGGACATTTCAACCATCTGCTGTTATTTAACATGCACTGACGTCGCACAGTACACGGGCCTTCGATTTGGCATTTCGCCTCCATGTAAATGCGACCGCCGCTGCAGGGATTGAACCCGCGACCTTCGTGACAGCGGCCGAGCACCATAATCGCTACACCACCGGGGCGGACCATGTTGTCTGAAGTTGTCTTGGTGACATCTGCGCTGTTTTTGCCGTGTTCGCGCGGTTCTTTGTGCCTATACGTCTCAATGAAAACTGTAAAGAGTAATCATGCAACGTAAGAAGCATCAGGAGAGGCAGAAAACATGCTTCGTGCCCCCCAGTTTCTCTTCTCCAGATAGTTGTATAGGTTGTTCTGGGGTGCGGCTGTGTTTGGGTTACTATTGCTCAAACCCGCACAAGGTGTCGATGTTCGCCGTGTCATCGGACGCCGAGGCCGCTTGCGAAGTGGGAGCGGCTCATAAAAGGAGAGGACCGCAAGCTGACTGCCACATGTGCGGTTTGCGAAATATATTTTGAGGACTTCTACATAGAGGGAACCTTCAAAGGGCCTAATGCTGATATCCGCAGCACTGGACAAGCACAGATCGTCCCGTTGGTGAAAGCGAAAAAAGTGCCAAAGCTGGTGTCATAAAGTTTACAAGAAATGTAAGTGTATTTGTTTAATATCAGTATTAAATGCATGAGCATTTGCGATTACTGCCGACCCGGTTCGGTTCAAATTTCTCTTCGCGCGAACAGAAATTTGACGGTGATCGATAATCGCGATTAAGGATCATCGTTTATAACCACGCGATCGGACTATATCGAGCACATTTAGAATATACACTGAGCATGATGGTGCACCATACCGAGTGTGATCCACCGCTTGGTGCAAATAGCGCTTGATTGGTTCCGTGTCAAGTAAAATCACTGCACTGAACACAGCGCGAAAACGGGACGAAGGCTAAGGGTCAAACACAAGCGCTTAGAATGACAGAATGCTGAGCTAGTTAGTAGGTGTTCATGTTAAAAGACAGGGCGTGCAAACACGGACCGCAGAGAAAAGTCATGAAACCATGAACTGTGGCATTTGCGGTGTCTTGACTTCTATCTTGTGTCCATGTTTGCACGCTCTGTCTACTTAATATGAACCCAAGCGCTGTGGTTCCTTAGAATTCGTCCCGTTTTCGTAGTGTCTTCAACGATGTAACATGTACCAACTTGGCCCCTCGAGACACCCCCCCAGCGAGTAAAATCACCAGCGAATGTTCCCGGCGCAGCAGCGAAGAATACTAGTGGGACATCAACATGACCGAAATTTCCTGCAGCCGCTCTTACGACAAGATTTCCTGCGTCTAACGTGTCAACCCTTAGCTGATTGTAATCAATTGGCAATTTGGATGTGTTGTAGAATATTCAACCGACTTTTCTAGTTTCGCTGTGCCGGTTAAGCACCGGATCGCGAAAACCTAGCAGACAACATAAGGCACTTGTGAAACGCTTCGTCATTTTGTAGTGCCTAATCAGTTGAGGATTCTCTGTCGGCAGTAATTTGGAGCAAGAATTTTTTCTCCTTCCAGGTCAAGTATTTTCGGTGAGTGTATTACAAGCAACGAAGAGCAGTGTATTAGCAGGCGAAGGCGCAGTTCCACGCGGCTGAAAGCACAAGAGCCGCTGATGCTCGATGGACGACGTATGGATAGATGGATGGGTGGATGCTATGAGCGTCCCCTTAGAGAGCTGCAGCGCCGCCATGCGGTGACTGTGGCAAGGCATCAGCGCGGCGGCCACGCGAGCACGTGCCCTCAGCACAAGAGCCATGTGCGCTCATTCCCAGGATTTGGAGACATTCATACGTGGCGCCATCTCTCGGCGGTAGCAACCACAATCTGCCATAACGAATGGGAAATATCGAAAAAAATCATATCTTTTGAAGTGTTAGAATCAAAAAACGACTCCGGGATCTATACAGCAGAGACCTACTGGAACACTGTGGCGAAAGCTTTCAGTATCGCACTACAAAACCTGTGGCTTCCCTGGACAATTGAACACCCCCATTGGAAATACATGGGACCCATTGTTAAATATCAAACACTCTGGGAAGCCACGCGGTTTGTAGTGCGACACTGTAACTTTGACAGAATGTTTAATTAAGTCTCTGCTTTGTAGAACCGGGAGTCGTTTTTGATAACTAGCTTTTTTCATAAGATATGATTTTTTTTCGCCTACTTCCCATTCAGTTACGGCAGGCCGCCGCTGTCACCGACAAGAGAGGGCGCTACGTGCAAATGTCCCCAAATCCTGGTCATGTATGTACCTGCGCAGGACTATCATATTAAGGCGAAAGCCTTTAATGTCTCATGCTCATCCGTCCGGCGTCCGCCCGTCCGTTCGTCCTTCCATCCGTCCGTCCGTCCGCCCGTCTGTCCGTGCCGTCCGTCCGCCCGAGCCCTTACACGGAGCAAGGTGGCCACCGGGGTGCGCAAACGGACGCCGGTCGCGTCGCTGTGCCCAGCGTTTAGAACCATTCTGACCGACGCCGTATCAATGGACACAGGCGTTCGCGGAACACACTTTGGAATTCACAAAGGGTCCGTATATATTTAAGCGCCGGAACGCGGATGGCGTTTGTACGATGCGCAAAGCGCGAGAAAATACGAACGCATGCGAACGGAGGAAGGTTATTCTCGCGCCTCGGTGCGATTTGCGGTAAATAATTAAACAAGAAAACACGCACACATTCGGTTTGTGTGTTATCCCAACTGAGAGTGTACAAGAAAAAAAGACATGGCATAGTCAGTCAAATGGCCACACGCTTTCGCCGTGCACACTTTGGAATGTACAATGTGTTCTGCAATTTTCTTTTTAGATATTCTTTCCGGTATTCCGTACGGAACCAAAAGAAGAAGAGTGCGACGAGGAAGTTTTAATGCCTGAGGCCCCAGTAAATCCTGTATCGCTAACCGAGGCTGTACGATTTATTAGTAAGTTTAGAAACTCGTGACGCAGCAAAGAGGTGTGCCAGCGGCAGTGCATACAAACGTAGACTCTCTGGACAACTCTGTCTTTTCTTGCGCTTTGAGGGAGTCAGTGCGAATGAAAATTACATAATGTTTTTCAAAATAAATTGTATTTTACGATTCTGACTTGATATCCGCTGTGTCCAATGGAGTTCCGCATTCAAGTGAATATACACTTTAGTGAACTTCCAGTTAAGTGAACCATTTCTTTGGTTCCCTTATAGCTCGCTCAAGTAAGAGTTCACTGTATATAACCCCTGACAGAAGTGATCTTCAGGTTCAATACAAGATGGGCCTTAATCGACATAGGTTTGCTTCACTTATAAACTCTAACAGCGGTGAAAGGGGTCCCCCCATTCCAACGATGACAGTCGGGTGGGTGACGTCGTTTTAGACTTGTTTTGTGGCCATGAGCGCCAATCTCTACCACACGCCATATTCTTAGAAGGCGCTTTTCGTTTTTCACTACGAAATATTACAATATATTATCGCATGCGTGAAGCGGACACTTCAAATAATGCGTATTACATAAACTAAAGCTTACAGCGCGCAGACAATACAAGAAATATCAAACTTTCCTTCACCGATTGAAGCTGCTTAACCGATTCAACAGATTCAAACTCCAACATTTTCTGCGACTACTGACGAGGCCTAATAAAAATAATAAGAATTGTTGAAGCTTAACATCCCAAAACAACGATATGATTATGAGGACGCTGTAGTAGAGGGCTCCGAAAATTTCGACCACCTGGTGTTCTTTAACGTGTACCTAAATCGAAATACATGAGGATTAAGTTCTCGCATCCGTCGAAAAAGGCGGCCCACGAGGCCTAAATGAGACACCAATATACCGGAATCTGTTATCAATGGCCAGGGCTTAGCTCACCTTGCATCGAGCATCCATGCGAAATAGTGCTAATGTTTCGAGAAGTAAAGTATGTCCGTAGCCGTACATGTTAAATATATCATAGGACAAAAGCACCTCTCGGCTCGAATGAATTAATTGTGAGGCCGTCGGAATCTTCGATTTCTTCGGTAAACAAAACGTATTCTGGGCTTCGACAACAGTTACACTGTTGTTAGTCTATCTGATATGGGTGTTATAAGTAATTTTCCACATAAACTATTCTTCTGGATGGTTTCATACCCTGTATACTCGAATTCGTAAAACTTGTATCAGTAGAACGCTATATTGCCGTGGTGCACTCGAGTGTTTCTTTCATCCCGCCTAGCAATTTCTCTCTGTAACGTTACTAGAAGAGGGTACAATATATTGGATAGTTCCTGCATAACGATAAACACTTCCATAAAATTTGAACTACGCGGTTTTCTTTTTAAATGTTTAAATGAAACGCCAAATATTTGCTTTCAACAGCAATCACTTAAATATATGGAGACATTTGAGTGCGCCAATGTGCCACCTAAAACAAGCATCTAAACCATCGCCGTATGTTTCTAAGACATTGCAACTTTCATATTAACGCTGCCCTTTTAAAGACAATGTAGCTTGTGCCGCATGTTATGTTTTCTGAATGTGCAAGCCTGCCAAAAACGCCTTCGCGCAGGATTCACCTAGAAACAGCATCAGTATTTTTGACTAACTTCGGCTAAATTTTGAAGTGTACAATTGCAAGTATGATTTATCTTGAAGAACTACCACTCACCAGAAGAAGGGTAAACAAATATCAGGTAGGTCTTCTTCCTGCTGCAAATTCGGATATATAGGAAAGTTGGATGAGACATACACCTTTTATCTGTATTTCTGACGTCAGCTAACACTGCTCCGACGGGAATGCTGCCGCCCGTTCTCAGCTGTCCAACCACACGAGCGATTTGTCATGTGCACGTGGCGAGGGAGCCTTTCTGATCAAACTGGTAACTCTTTAGGGGTTCTGTTTATGCCTGCTAGGCAAATGGCAAAATAATCTGCCAGCCAAATGACAAAACAGTCATCTGGAAGCACGAAAGATGAAGCTCGGTATATGAGAGAAAAAATGTCACAGTTTCGCAAGGGCGAAGCAATGAATGCGATAGCAAGAAAATGGAATGCCACTGCTCCGACGGCAATGCTGCCGCCCGTTCTCAGCTGTCGAACCACATGAGCGATTTGTCATGTGCACATGGCGAGGGAGCCTTTCTCATCAAACTGGTAACTCTTTAGGGGTTCTGTTTATTCCTGCTAGGGAAATGACAAAACAATCTGCAGGGAAAAAATGACAGAACAGTAATCTGAAAGCACGAAAGATGAAGCTCGGTTTATGACAGAAAAAAAGTCACAGTTTCGCAAGGACGAAGCAATGAATGTGATAGCAAGAAAATGGAATGTCACACGAAGATCGACGAGCAGCTCCATTCTTGAAGCTTCCCGCTGAAGCACAAAGAAGGATTCTCGAAAAGGACGCGTAGCTATACACAGGAGAAGCGTGAACAAAAAATTATCACAGTTGATACGCCTTTATGTTGGGGGAACACGCTGGAAGTGTTGGTGGTCTTCTTTTCTTTTTTCGTTCCGCATCACGAGTGGGTACAGAAACCCTTTTTCGTGCGCGTCTCAAGGGCAGTTTTCAAATTTAAAGAAAATGTTGGAGCGTTGCGTGAAAGAAAACACGATCAAGCTCCTGCGAGACCTGCATACCACCAGCCGTAAATGATGTCTGTAAATAGCTTGCCGTTATTATTATGCCGGCGCATGCATGGCGTGTGGCTGGGTGTTCTAACGCAGCATGCTGTCGAGCGAGGGGTCGCTAGTTCGAATGCCCGGTTGGATGCCTTGATATTTTTTTCCTCTGATTTATTTTTCTTTGTGCCTTTTTATTATATACACATACATATACATATCCGGAAGTATGACAGAGACAGCAAAAATCAGCCGAGAGTGTCTATATAATTCCTATCGCAATAAGCAGATCAGTTTGTCGCTCGCATCTAGAATGAAACCCATACAAATTCCGGAAAGAGATGCTGAACTGTTGATAACAGCTTTGTATTTGCTCGATGTGTGAATTATAACGTCCATAGGAATGTCACCCTCCCACATGCGCTGAGGAGGCTAACATATTAGCAATGCGAACAGAAATTAACACGTCGCGCACGGACAGTGAATTTTAGCGCTTCCTGATAATTGCTTCCTGGTTTTGTTAAAACGCCTGTAAGGTTGACTATAATTCAGCTAGGCTTTTTTGGACACCTGATCTGTTTAAGCCGAACATTGGCCCGTGCAGCGTGAACAGACATAATCATCATCATCACCATGAAACTGCACGCGCTCTCTTCATGCTCTTCATGTTTTGTTCTCCGCGTCGCTCCCAAAACGCGTACGCCGATTTCTCCCGCTTGGCTTGTATAATGTCTAATGGTTGAGAGAACGAGTAGAGATAGCGAGTAAGAAAGAGAGAAAAATAGAAAGAAAGAGACTCCACGATCCGAAGACGGCGTCTTAACCACTCGGCTATCCAGGCACGCAAGCAGAGCATGGCACCGCCTTGTATAGTAATGGAAGACGCGGACTCGGTCGCTTAGTAATGCACGTGGGGCACCATGTCGCAAAATGAGGTGACTAAAAAGAAACCCGGTGACATCTTTTGTAATGACAGTAGCCAGCGCAGATGTTTCAGCTTAGTGTGTGAGGTGGTCGATGGTGACTGTGATCCAGCGGTTGCCGTCAGGAGTGCTCGGGAGTGAACCGAGAAGATCAATTCCGACGTGGTCGAATAGTCATGCAGGGTAATGGTTGTAGGGGATCAGAGATGCTGCGAGTGGGTAGCTGGCGGCGTTGACACGCACGGCATGACTGAAGCTACCGGCGAACGTATTAATACATGCCTCGCCAGTAGTACCTCAGGCGAAGACGTGAGTACCTCAAGCATGAGCCAGCGTGGCCGCATTGGTGGTCGTTGTGGAGGACGCTGCAAATGTGTGTGAGCAAATGACGGAGGACAACGAGGAGCCACCCGCGGCCGTCGGTTGGGTAATGGCGATGATACAGCAAGCCTATGCGAATGGCTGAGTGTTGGGCTTGACGACAAAGGGTGCGTTACATGGAGATGGGGAAATGGTGAGACAAAATGTCAAGCAGGGAAGCGATCCAGGGATGAACTTAGCAAGGGTAGATTGTTGGCCTTGTTGGTGTAACATGACCATAAGTTAAGCGCGCCTCTGTTAGTGACGAGGACGGGACAGGGAGAACACACACGAGCGCTAACTTTCAACAATCCTTGATTGTTGAAAGTTAGCGCTCGTGTGTGTTCTCCCTGTCCCGTCCTCGTCACTTCAGTTCCGCGCTTAACTTATGATCCAGGGATCTTTCCGCTGTTTGGCTGGCATGTCCGTGATGGTTACAGATGAAGAGTTACAAATAGAAACTTGTGAGCATGCAGGGTCAGAAGGCAGAGGCGATCGATATAGGGATCAGGGTCCCAGTGTTTTCGCCCGGAGCGAGAAATCACACGTGTATCGTACTCTTGTAGGCGCGAAGCCCAATGGGTGAGGGGACCATTCGGGTTGGTCAAAGACGATAGCTAGCTTAAGGCTTGGTGGTAGGTGACAACATCATACTTACGCCCGTAAAGGTAGGTACGAAATTTACCGATGGCCCAAACAATTTACAAACACTCCTTTTCCGTTACGGAGTAACTAGACTCTGACTTTGTGAGGGTACGGCTGGCATACGCTACAGTATACACGCCAGAGCGAGTACTGGGCCAAGGTCGACACCACTAGCGTCCGTGTGCATTTCTGTAAGTGCGGAGGGATCGTAGTGACGCAGAATTGTAGGGGATATGAGGAGTCAGGGAAGCGTCTTAATTGACTCATAACAATCGGCATTCGAAGTTGAGGGGGGTTAGTGCTGCCGGCGAGAAGCTGTGCCAAGGGGGGATGTAATGGAGGCGAAAGCGCGGATGAAGCGTCGAAAATATTAACACAACTTTATGAACCTTCGGAGTTCCCTTAGAGTGCTCGGTGTGAGATATTCGGCAAGTGCTCGAAGTTTGGCTGGGTCATGCAAAATATTTCTTTTGGGATGACGTAGCCTAGAATGCTAAGCTGATGGGCGCCAAAATGACTTTTTTGAAGATTAACTGCAAGCCAGCAGTAGTTAGACACTACAGAGCTTGATCAAGGCGAGCGATATGAGATCGAAAATGTGCAGAAAGGACTACTATACCGTCTAAGTAGCACGGACAGGTCTGCCATTTGAGTCCTCTCAGGATTGTGTAATTTATCCTCCCGTAGGTTGCAGGCGCGTAGCAAAGGCCGTAAGGGATAACAGTAAATGTGTATACCTGAGTTCATGTCCATTTTCAGCGCTGAACTGTATGCCTTATGGGAAGCAGTACGAAAAGTCATCACCGGCAAATACAAAAAAGCGATCATATACACCGATTCATTAGGTTCATTAAAAGCGCTACATCTAAAATCTGAGTACGAACCGTTACTCGGTGATATATTGAACATGACCGTTTTAAACAGCGAGGTTGTGACCATTCGTTTCTGCTGGGTACCAAGCCACATAGGCATTCCAGGCAATGAAAAGGCGGACGAATATGCGTCCCTAGGAGCTCGGACATCTGTTAAGCAAATAAATATTCCCCTTAAAGACAGCCTCCGCACTATTCGCATAGCATTATCATTAAAATGGCAGCAACAGTGGGACTCCTGCACGAGTAATAAACTCCATCTGGTCAAACCCATAGTGGGCGAATGGAAGTCGTGCCGTCTTAAGGAACGCTTCATTGAGGTTACCCTTTGCCGACTCCGCATTGGGCACACTCATCTCACCCACAACTTTTTGCTGAAAAGGGAAGACACGCCACAATGTGAAAAATGCATACAGCCATTAACAGTTATGCATATCCTCATCACATGCCCACACATTGAAACAGAGAGGCGAAAACATTTTGGAGTTTTTTACAAGCGTCGAATACCTATGCACCCGAGGCTAATTATAGGAGAGGATCCACTTGTTCCCCTGTGTAATGTTATCAATTTTTTCAAAGAAAGCGGCTTTTTGGATAAACTTTAGAGTTACTGGTTATTATAGAACACCTTGTGTTTGGCGCTGCTTGGCCTGAGTTGCCCTTGCGCCATTAAAACCAATACAACCAACTAACTGTCAGGGGTGACAAAAGTTGTGTCTAGACGTTGGCCTCAGCCATGGGCACTTGTCAGTAGCCTGAATGCAGATCTAATGAAAATAAATATTAGGCTCCTTGAAGGCAATCCTGGGCGTCGTCGATTCGTCGAAGAGTATAAGCATCCTTTCGCGTAATGTTGTTTAGCCGGCTCTAGTCAACGTGAAATCTGATCGAACCCTAGGTTGTGTAGCCCAACTAATCGACGGGACAGATGAAAGGTACACACAATAAAACACTAGTTGTGTGTAGCGCTGTGTGGTTTGTGTGTCTTTCTTGTGTTCCGTCGATTAGTAACACTATACTTTGGTTATCGTTCTTGTGTTCCGTCGATTAGTAACACTATACATTGTACAGTCATGTTTTACCAACACGCCCTGTCTTCAACCTTAGCAATGATCCAACTGTCATTTTATCACGCCAGCACGACAAAAGAAGCCCAGGCACTGTTACAGTCCTGACTCAGGCTGCGTTGCAGCATATGATCTACGTTATCGCTAATAACGCGGCGTTCGGCCTGCGATTCTCGGAAGGAACGCTGTCGCAGTGGAGCATGATGGCTTGCATCAATACGATCAACAACTGCAGACGTGCGCCCCAATGATGATTGGCCCACGTCGATAGAGCCGCGAAAGCGCTCAAGAAGTTTAACAGTCTTTGTGCGCTGGGCTAGCGTAAGCGCGGTATTGATGCTACGAAACAAGACGTCTTGGTCAGGGGAGGCGGCAGCGGCGGCGGAAGTGACGGCATTTATCGTCAATGGTGTGTTATCGTATGGGACATCCAACAGGAAGATGGCGTAAAAAATGTCCATACGGCCAATATATTTGGCCCAAAAATGTCCATACGCCCAATGTAACAGAGTTGGTGAGCAGGGAAATGAATTGCACGCGTAGACAGCATCAGTACCATCCACAAGGGTAACGACAGCAAACGGAAGTACGGATTCCGGCGACACACACATTCTTCAGACGGTGTAAACAGTGCACTGTAATTGCAGGCAGAGTCACAGGAAACGGACGCGTAAGTGGCAGAGAACGAGTAAATGATGACATCAGGAGAGTCAATCAATTTAGGCACCGGGCACGGGGCGGCCACGACAGCGGCACTGAAAGGGACAGAACAAGTCGAGCTGAAGCGCAGTAAACGGCAGAATATTGTGCGGAAAGGAAGTCGCAGCCGAGGATGACGTCATGGGACACATGCGAGAGGACAACAAATTCCAAAACATAGAATGCGTCGGTGAATAAAACACGTGCTGTGCACGCGGCCGAAGGCTGAACGTGCTGCGAGCTCGCGTTCGTAATGCGGGATCACGAACGGGAATCATCGCTTTCTTTAGTCTACGGCACAGTAGTTCACTTATAACACAAACGGCAGCTCCCGTATCGACAAGTGCGTTGGACACGACACCGTCTATAAAAAATTAGGCAGATCCCACTCATTCTGGGAGCCGATGTCGTGCGAGGCAGGAAGCAAGTAGAAGCTTATATAACATTTTTTATTGCTTTGAGTCAAGCGTTGCGAGTTGGACTGACTTCTTTGGGCATTTTGAGTAGTTACGTGCATGTCGTGGGCAGACCCGTAGCGAGGAATTTTTTCGGAGGGGGGAGGAACCACGTGCTCAAGGCCTTAATTATCCGAGAAACGTGCCTACTTGAGGAAGCAACAATTTGGAGGTGGAAGAGGCTCATAGGACCCTCCCTCTCTCCACCCCTCTGGCTACGGTATTAACGCGATAGCGTTAGAGAGTTCGTTTCGCAGAAATTCCGTCGTCGGCGTCGGTGTCATTGATTGTGAGCGAAAATCACCAACTTGTCCGTGACAGAAAACTCGAGAGAGATGCACAAGAATAAGTAATAAAAATTTTAGGGTCCGAGTGAGGATCGAACCCAGGCCGTCTGCGTAGCGAGCAGATTTTCAACGACTGGGCTACGACATCTTTGGACATAACACTTTGGAAATAACACTACATGAGGGTCATGTAGTGGAAGGAGTCTCTTTAACGCATCATGTATTGCGTGGCCGAAGAGTATAACTGTGCCAGGTGTCAAAACGTGCCAATTGAGCAACGAGTGCGTGTTTTCAGGGCCCACTCATCACAAAGCTATCAGACATATTTAATCATCAAAGGAGCCGCACCATCAGCAAGGTCAACAGATGCGTAGCTTCGCGTGTTCTCCTACTCAGGCGTAGTGGGCCATTCCCAGATTCGCAAAAGGAATAATAATGGCGTAGTGGGCAGTTAACAACTATGCTTGTAGTAGGCATTCAATGATACTTTGACACAGCCAATGATGCGTGCCCAGTCGTTCATTTCCTTACGGCATGGTTCAGGTATGCATCGAAAACCGAAGCAGGCTAGCAGTTCAGGAGGTGATGCGCACGAGGCCCGATTGCGCTATCGCGATCTGCTCCTGAAGGCGAAGTTCAAGCGTCCTCTAATTTTCGATCGTGGGCTTACGAGGCACGTCGACTGCAGTGACGCCCAAAGGTATCCAACAGTACGACGTAACGTCGGTACTTACGTTTCAGCACAGATGTCAGTTTTCTCGAAATGAACTGCACGTTAGTGTGCGAAGATGCGCATATAAGAAGAAACGTTTTCCCTCATATTACTCCGTGTTTGGCAGTAGTTATGTCATAGGAGTTAATATGTAATATTCTTTACAATGTTACAAAAGCCGATAGCGAACACTGCAACCACAGATGACGTTGCCGCGATGTGAGGCCATTATATGGTATTTTTTATAAGCAGTTTGAAGCACTGGCATAGCTCTGTGGTAGAACATTTGACTACCACGCAGAATGCCTGGGTTCCATTCCGCCTCTTACCGCGATTTGCTGTCTTTCCGTTCCGCTGATTTTTCCGTTACCGAAACCGCCGCTGACGTTGCCGCGATGTGAGGCCATTATATCGTATTTTAGATGCGAAGCATCTTATGCTCGGGGCTGTGTCCGTCCCTCCCGCGTCCCGCATCCCCCGTCTCGCGTCCGGTCACTTTCATGAAGTAGGGAAGCACCCATTATGCGAACCGGAACACTGTAGTAATATGAAGGCCGTCAACCCTACCACAGTCATCAGAGTCATGGCCGAGAGCAGAGAGAGACTGCTTAGCAATGGCTAGGCAGGTGGTGTCTGTCGCCCAGGTTGACTCCATTCCTTAATCTTGCTTGCATGTGTTTGGAGGGGGGCTTAGTCCATCCCTCCTTCCCGCGTCCCACACCACCACAGCCCATGCGCGTCCCCTCCCCCCTCTCTCTCCTACGCTCACCCCCTTTCTCTCCTCTAGGAATCCTCTACTCTACGGAGCGGCCCCCCGCGTCCCACACCCCCCCCACAGCGCATGCGCATCCCCTCCCCTATGCTCTCCTACGCTCACCCCCTTCCTCTACTCTAGGAATCATCTACTCTATGGAGCGGCGCCCGCGTCCTACATCCCCACAGCGCATGCGCGTCCTCTCCCCCTCTCTCATTTAGGAATCCTCTACTCTACGGAGCGGCTCCGGCGTCCCACATCCCCACAGCGCATGCGCGTCCACCCACAGCGCATGCACGTCTCCTTCCCCCCTCTCTATCCTCCCCTACGGTCCCCCCCCGTCCTCTCTTCCAGGAATCCTCTACGGAGCGGCGCGCACGACAGGTGGTGCGACAGCTGCGTACTCCTCTGGGGGGCGCCACGGTAGTTCCGCGGTACGAAAATGACGGAGCGCGCGCGCCTCATTCTCTCTCCTGTGCAGCGCCGCGATGAGCGCCCGGACCACTGCCGTGAAACGAGAGCGGCGCCGGGGAGGATATGATTGACGTGAGGCGAAGATGGCACAGTGTGAATAAGTATTAGATGAATCGGCCTAAAGAAGGTGTGCTGGTTACTGTGGCATGTAGCCGAAGTTGTGGACATCATTATGAGCATGCAGAGAGTGGCGACGACAGTGGCATGCAATATGGCCAGGAATGCCACAGGCGCAGCAAATGGGCCTGTTGTCTGGAGTACGCCAGGGGTTGTGAGAAGGTCCAGGAGACGAGGAAAGTATTGCGTGAACAGGGCACACTCGGCGAACAGGGCATGACAACGAATAGAAGTTAGTGACCCACCCGGATCGTGCTGGCGTCGATCGAGCGCATGAACAGGTAACGGGTAGAAGCACCGCAACTTGCGTTGAGGGTACAAGAGGTGGGAGCGCCTCAGTAACTTGAGTCTGAATGACACAGCAGAGCGAGTGATCCAGTGGTGTGAGGCTCTCAGTGACAGATGTCACAATAGAGAGCTGCCTCGCTACTTCCTCGCGAACGTAGTGCTTCCAATTTCCAAGGCTGATAGTTCCGCTGTGAGAATTCCGGCGTGACGGGTAGAAAGGCGCTATTTAAGCACCTCATCAAAGTTCAATGACCCGAGCTACTGTCTTAGGGCACTGGCTACCAGCATATGAAATGCATTGTCATCTATGCCTTTCAGGATGTGCCTTATTATTGCGATAGCAATTATATGAACAGTCTCGGCTGGTTTTCACCGTTGCCGTCACCGTCATGTCCCGTATATGTATATGTATGTATGTATTTATAAAAGCCTCAACGAAAAATAATTCAGTAAAATGTTTCCGACGCGCGGCATCGAACCAGGGACCTCTCTTTCTCCAGCGCGCGGCGCTAACCGCTCAACCACGAAAGCGCATGTCCTTCAACGTTTAAACGGCGAGCTATTTATATACAGCGAGTTTTCAGCGTGTTTTCAGCATTATCAGTGAGATGGCGCAAAGGGCGCGCTCGGCGAGGCCATAGCACGGCGCCCCACCGGCCCCACTCGTCGCGACGCCCGGGCTCATCCGCTCGCGCCCTTCACCCTGTGGGGGGTAGATGCCCGTTCGTCCGTCCGCGCGCGCCCTTATCTCACGGTGGGGGAGAATGGGGCTTTCGCTGGAACGACTGCGTTGTAGTTACCGAGCGCATGAAGGTCACTTCGCTCGCGGCAGTCCCCCCCGTTTGGGAAAAGAATACGCTTTTGAAACACAGCGAAGTAACAACTGTGGCACCTGTTAGTTCGCGCTCGCCTGTACCTGTGAATTCGTTTGGTGCGTCGTTTTTGTTTGAGCAGCGCGTTAAGGGTCGAGCTGTGAACGTTGTTTTCTCTCTCATCCTGTGCGAGTTGTTTTCGTGCGTCATGTGTGCGTGATCAGAGCGCTATACGTTTCCACCTGCTTGCCATTCGTCACTTGACATTCCAACTTGTTGCTATCGCATTCATTGCTTCGCCTTGTGGCGAAACTGTGACTTTTTTTGTCAAACTCCACCATGGGTACATTCACCCGCTTAGAGAGGCTAATGACATCCTCGATATAGGTTTTGAAGATCTAACAATATCTTTTGGGCTCTGACACGCAGGCGTTGTTCCGCGCGAACCTGCCCAACGGAAGAACGAAGCGAGTGTTTCTTTGAAAGACGACGAGGTGGTGAAATCGGCTTTATGTTGTGGTGCAATAGCTTGGCCACAACACTCAGGTAGAAGCTGACGTGCGTCAACTTTGTAGATTCATCCCACGTGTCGGGACCGCTAACGCGCTCATACTCGCAAGACAGTCTTCGACGTCAAGGTAGTTAGTGCCGCTAAACATCGGAGGGTCACGCTGACGAAGCACCCTAGCACATAACCGACGTGGGTATAGATGGGGTTTGGGAGGGAGCGACGTCCTCGGTCATTGCAAGGGCAGATGGCAAAGTGCGGTTTCGGATCTCCAGGACGAGGAAGGGAACTACCCAGCCGGTCCACCAAATGCAACAGGCGGGTTCTTTTGAAGAGTTTCGGCACGACGCGTGACAAGAGGTTCACGAAGACAAGACAGCTTCGGCACAAAAACAGGCCGAGTGTGCAACGCACGAACGTCATCGTCTTCCCACTCGCTGACACAGAGCTGCGCCAATGTGCAACCGTACAATGCTTTTATCGACGTGTCACACAGTAGTTGGCTCAATTTAGTTGGAATATTTTATTTGCGGGTCAAATAGGTACTCAGAAAAACCTCAAGGGCAGCGCATGAACGATATCGCGACACTGTGCGGCAAAGCTAACTTGGTCAATTTGGCTTCGTCGCTACCGTCTTTCATTAATGGACGTCAAACCGATGACTAGAATTGTAAAGCGGGAGAAGAACAGGCACCTTCTCCTGCACAGTCGGCTGCGTTTTCTTGTTGCAAATGTGTTTATCACCGCGTTGTCGGTGACATGTGGGCAGACATTTCTTTAAAAGTCTAGTAAGGTACTTCTTCACTTAACTATGTTGCTTAGGGGCCCCATAGACATCGAAAAACTTCGTTACTCTAGTTTTGAAGATGGGTCTTTCCAGATCTCAGCTACGGCAGAGCGTTAGCCAAAAGAAAAATTATAAAGAGAGAACATTAACGAAGAAAGTTAGGAGCTGCAAGAACAAGCGAGAAAAAACGAGAAGCTGCCAACAGGATATGATACAGGGTAAAGAAAGGTGAAGAAGAGATAGGCACCAGCATAAATGGCTTGTGTCAAAACAAAAATTCAGTTTACATGCAACTAGCCATCCGAGCACAGTGACAGCGGCAAGGATGGCTGCCGGTTAAAGATAATCTACTCGTCGGTAAGCCTCACTGGGATTTACTCATGAGTGACTGCATATTCCATTGCCGTTACTGACACTTGCATCAACCTTACAATATACAGTGTACGATTTGCGACGATTGTGCAGCGCTATCACAGCATTTGAGAAAATATGATGAAGATTCTAGTAATTTATGACGTGGCTTGCGCCGAGCTATAGCACTTGTTCAGCTAAGGGTGCAGGGCAAGCAACAATGCGTAACTACGCCATTCTTGAAAAAGCTGGAAACCGAATCAGAAACCAAAGGGATAAACGTAAAATGCGTAAAGGAAAAACACGAAGTTAAGTGACAAATAGCGCTCCGAATTTTCGCTTTTTATCCTAGAATGATTTACGGCGCACTATATGGGGGGGAATGGCTTCGGGCGCGGCACCTCTGACAGTGGCCTAGCCAGGTGACGTTGAGATTACTCGCGTCTATTATGGAACAAATAAAGTTGTTTCACTCACTCGCCCACTCACTCCGGCTACAGGAAACCCCTACAGGAAACCCCTAGCGTCTCTTAATAAGCATTCGATAAAATAATGAGTGAAAATGCTAGATAAAATATACTTTACGCTTGGCGGGCAGTGTGTGTGTGTGTGTGTGTGTGTGTGTGTGTGTGTGTGTGTGTGTGTGTGTGTGTGTGTGTGTGTGTATGCCAGTGTGTGCGTGTGTGTGTGTGTGCGTGCGTGCGTACGTCTCTGTGAGTGTGTGTGCGCGTGAAGCTTGTCGTCGTTGCTCCAGTGATTGCAGGTGGCGACGCGGTCGTATTCTTCTAGCCAGCTTTCCGAATCTTCGACCGATGATTCGCGGAATGTTGGCGGTTCTTTTGTATGGGCTGCCGGAGCACGACTGGTGCAGGCGGCACGGGGCGGTCATCATGCTTGCGGTTGAAGTCACAGTCTTGCTTTGCATGGTGTTTTCAGGCAGAAGCACCCGTGTTCTGGCTATACTCCCTGCTGCCTGCGGCTGGTTCTACGATGAGGGTAGTCCTTTGCAACGTCTTCGTCACGGCTTGGCTCAGCGCTTCGCGGGGGCGTCCTGATCATGGACGAAGCAGCACCTCCACCAGATTTCACGTGGTCGTGACGTTGACGAAGGCAGCAGTGGGCGTCTTATTTGGCCTGTAGCGATGCATTGGAACCTTGAAATGGGTTGCACTCTCGAGAGCCTTCTAGTGGGTCATCTGCAAAAAGGACGCCGCTCGCGCTGAGAGTTCGTGCCTGGCCGTGGCTGTCGCCTTTACGCAGTATCTCTGAGTACCGGCAAATAAACGCCTTAACAAATTGGTGGATAGTGCTGTGCTCCCATTCGATGCCTGTGGAGCTTCGATCTCGTACCCTGCCATCTACCATGCCCCAAGACGCTTCTCAGCAAACGCCTCCCCCCATGCCGCCCACTTGTCCCGGTGTCCCACGCATCCGCGATCCACCGATCTTCACTGGCGCCGATAGCACCGATGTGGAGAACTGGCTGGCACTTTACGAGCGCGTGAGCGTCCCCAACAAATGGGACGACGACGGCAAGTTGACCAACTTGGTATTCTACCTTGCGGCAGTAGCAAGTTTGTGGTATAACAACCACGCGTCTGATTTTGCGACTTGGTCCGATTTTAAGACCACCGTCATCAACGTTTTTGGCCGCCCTGCCGTTCGCAAGCTGCAAGCCGAACAGCGCTTACGCGAACGTGCTCAGCAGGCCGGTGAGTCATTCACCACTTACATCGAAGATGTCCTCGACTTGTGCAAGAAAGTCCACGAAACCATGTCTGAGTCTGAGAAGATCCGGAACGTTATGAAAGGTATTGACGAAGATGCCTTCACCATGCTGCTCGCCAAGAACCCTGCCACAGTGGCTGAGGTCATCACGCTGTGCCAGAGCTACGAGGAGCGCCGCCGGCAGCGTTCGATGACCCGTCGCTCCCCTTCACGAGATGCAGAGCTTGCTGGATTGGTGGTCACCTCTGACCAGGCGGCGTTGCTGTCAGAGCTCAAGTCCTTCATCCGTGAGGAGATCGCACGGCAGTTCTCTCTCCTGGCCTTTGCCCACCCGCCGGCCATTCAACAATCGGCGACCACCCTTCTTCCTCCCCTCCAGCGAGCGATTGAGCAAGAAATTTCGGAGGTCATGCCAGCGTACCACCAGCAACCTCCGGCTCAGAGTTACGCTCAAGTTGTCGCCAGGCCGCCTCAAGTACTTCCGGCGGCCGCACATCTGACTTACGCCAAAGCCGCCGCTCGACCTCCATCCACCGAAGCGGGTGTGCCGGCTACGTATGCTGACGTCGTCCCTAGGCCTCAACTTCAGCCCACCATCCAGCCATTCCAGCCGCCATTCCGTCCGTCAGGTCTTGCGACATGGGCTCGACCTACCTCGGCGAACCGATGGCGCACACCCGACAACCGGCCCATCTGCTTTGCATGCGGTTACGCCGGTCAGGTTGCGCGTTATTGCTTTCGGGTGCAACCGCCTCCTGTCCCGTCACCTGCCGCTGGCCAGCTGAGCCGTCCCTTTCACGACTCACCCCCGTCCATGCCACCGACGTCTCGCCCAGCTTCATCTCCTCGTTGGTCCACGTCTCCAGGACGTCGATCCCTGTCACCCATGTGGCCAAGTTCGGCCGCTCAGGAGCAGGAAAACTAGTCGTCGCAGTCCACGAGGCAAGGGCTGCGACGCTATCTGTGAAAGCCCTCAGAGGAGTCCATCGAATGTCATCGACGTGTTTGTGGACGGTGTTCGCGCATCTGCCCTTATCGATACTGGAGCTGCCGTATCCGTTATGGACGCAAAACTTTGCCGCTTACTCCGAAAAGTGACGACGCCACTTTCTGGGATGTCCCTCCATACCGCTAGTTCACAGAGTACTCATCCCACAGCAGTGTGCACAGCTCGCGTCGTCATTCAGGACGTTCTTTATGTCGTCGAGTTCATCATCATTACTGCATGCTCCCACGACGTCATCCTGGGAAGGGACTTTCTCTCCCGCCACGACGCCGTCATTCATTGTGCCTCCGCCGAAATTGAACTCTCACCGTTCTCACATTTGACGCCAGTAGACAGTCCCTCGGCACTGAGCAAGATCCTCGTCAAAGATGATACGACAGTGCCTCCAAGCTCGTCCAGGGCTGTGTCGGTCTACTGCGCCGGTCTCTCCGACACAGTTGCACTCCTTTCGCCATCTGACCGGGGTTGCAGTAGGAAATGGTTGCTGGTACCTTTCGCGACCGTGCAAGTAACTCAGGGCAACACCGCTATTTTTGTGACCAGCCCATTCCCGTACATTCTTACGTTGGTTTCGAGGGGAATGTCTCGGCAGAGTAGAACCCGTCGACGACGCACAAGTCCTGGACGTACCCGATGAATCGCACTGTCCCAGTTCCCGTACCATCAGTGCTGCTTCCACGTCTGATCCGTCATCTGCTGATGTATTTGGTAACTCAATCGCTGATAACCTTACGTCGGTCCAGCGTTCCCAGCTTCAGGGCCTGTTGCAAGAATTTCGATCTTCTTTCGATGTCGGGCAAACTTCTCTCGGTCGCTCGTCCACTGTTACACATAGCCTCGACACTGGCGCCCAGCCACCGTTACGGCAACGTCCATATCGCGTGTAGCCTGCCGAACGTCGGGTAATTAATGAGCAAGTAGACGATATGCTCCGACGTGACGTAATTCGGCCCTCGGACAGCCCATGGGCGTCTCCTGTTGTTCTCGTTGCGAAGAAGGGCGGTTCTGTGCGGTTCTGTGTGGACTACCGGCGGCTCAATAAGATCACTCGCAAGGATGTTTATCCCCTACCGCGCATCGACGACGCGATTGGCAGCCTCGACGGAGCCGAAATATTTTGTTCTCTCGATTCGCGCTCACGTGACTGGCAAGTACCCATGCCTGACGACGCTCGACCGAAGACAGCCTTTATCACACCCGACGGCTTGTACGAGTTCGTCATACCGTTTGGTCTGTGTAATGCGCCCGCGACCTTTGAGCGCATGATGGACACTGTTCTATGCAACTTGAAATGGCACACGTGCTTGTGTTACCTGGACGACGTCATTGTTTTCGCTCCGGATTTCTCCACGCATCTCCAACGTCTGAAAGAAGTTTTCACGCGTGTGAGCAACGCTGGCCTCCAACTAAATCTGAAGAAGTGCCGATATGCAGCACGGCAACTCACAATCCTAGGTTACGCCGTGTCCAAAGACGGAATTATTCCCTATCCGGCTAAGCTTCGGGCCATGGCTGAATTTCCCAAACCTGCGTCCGTCAAAGAACTGCGCAGTTTCGTAGGCCTGTGCTCATACTTTCGACGATTCATACGAAACTTTGCGACAATCATATCACCATTGACGAAGCTCCTTGGAAGTAACGGGCCCCTTAATTCGTGGTCATCCGAGTGCGACGACGCATTCGCCAAGCTCCGCCATTTGTTGACGTCTCCTCCCATACTACGCCAATACGACCCTACGGCCCCAACGGAGGTGCACACAGACGCCAGCGGTGTAGGCCTAGGCGCTGTCCTGGCGCAGCGCAAACCCGCATTCCCCGAATATGTCGTGGCATACGCAAGCCGTACGCTCACGAGAGCCGAGACAAATTAAACCATCACGGAAAAAGAGTGCCTGGCGATCATCTGGGCCCTTACAAAGTTTCGACCCTATTTGTATGGTCGCCCATTCGATGTCGTCACCGACCATCACACACTATGCTGGCTGTCGTCATTGAAGGATCCCTCAGGGCGTCTCGCCCGCTGGACTCTTCGCCTGCAAGACTATGACATCCGCGTGCTGTACCGCAACGGACGCAAGCATGCTGACGACGACGCCCTCTCGCGCTCCCCTCTGCCTGACGACAAAGCCCCCTGCTCAGTATCTTCCATTGCTGTTTCTGTCATCGATGTTCACATCATCGCTACCGATCAGCGCAAGGATTTGGATCGCCCCGCTGATCTACTTGCTCTCTGATCCGTGCACAACACCATCCACTCGCGCCTTGCGTCGTCAAGCTCACCATTTCGCCATACGTGACGGCCTGCTGCATCGACGCAATCACAACGCCGACGGTCGGCAGTGGCTACTCGTGATACCCCGCAGTCTGCGGTCGGAAATATGTGAGTCATTCCACTCTGATCCCACAATGCGCGCACTCTGGAGTGTCCAAAACTTACCACCGCATTCGACAACGCTACTTCTGGCGAGGGATGTACCGCTACGTGCAGAAGTTCGTTCGCTCCTGCCTCGATTGCGAACGCCGCAAACCGTCAGCACACATGTCCCCATCCGGTCTACAACCGTTACCTTACCCTGACCCTCCGTTTGGGCGCGTGGGTATCGATTTGTATGGACCACTTCCTCTGACGTCGGCTGGTAACCGCTGGGCCATCGTGGCCGTAGACCATCTAACGCGATACGCCGAAACCGCCGCCCTCCCTGCGGCTACTGCGCGCGATGTTGCCTCCTTCCTGCTGCACCGATTCATACTGCGTCGCGGTCCACCCCAGGAGCTTCTCAGCGATCGAGGCCGTGTCTTCCTCTCGGAAGTTGTCGAAGCCATCCTCACGGAGTGCCATTCTGTCCACCGCAAAACTACTGCTTACCACCCGCAGACGAATGGCCTCACCGAACGCTTTAACTGCGCCCTCGGCGGCATGCTTTCGATGTACGACGCCGCCGACCACATGAATTGGGATGCTATACTGCCCTTCGTCACCTACGCTTACAATACCGCCCCTCAGAGTACTACTGGTTTTTCACCCTCCTTACTATACGGACGGCACCCGTCGCACACCATCGACACGATACTCCCGTACACGCCGGATCCATCTGAGTGTGCCCCTATTTCTGACACAGCCAGGCTTGCTGAAGAGTGTCGCGAGCTTGCCAAGACCTTCACGACGAATGAACAAGAGCGGGAGAAGAGTATTCGTGATGGTTCCACCACTTCTGAGCCCACGTTCCTCCCTGGAGCGCTCGTATGACTCTCGGTCCCTACCTCCGCAGCTGGCCTCTCTTCAAAACTACTGCCGAAATACGAAGGCCCCTACCGTGTCATCGAGCGCGCATCTCCGGTCAACTACCTGATCGAACCCATCGAACAATCTTCGGACATGCGCCGTCGAAGGCGCGACATTGTCAACGTGGAGCGCCTGAAGGCCCACTATGACCCGCTCGTAGTGACAAGCTGTTAGGTCGCCCGGCGGCTCCCTTTTTGTCCCCGGGGTAATTGTAGCGATGCATTGGAACCTAGAAATGGGTTGCACTCTCGAGAGCCTTCTAGTGGGTCGTCTGCAAAAGGACGCCGCTCGCGCTGAGAGTTCGTGCCTGGCCGTGGCTGTCCCCATTACGCAGTATCTCTGAGTACCGGCAAATAAACGCCTTAACAGGCCGAACTTGTGGACGCGAAAAGGAAACTCAAATTACAGCAAGCAATGCACGCTGTACACTGATATTAGCGAAGAGAGCGCCGGTTGTCGAAAAAACTGATCATCGTTGGGACGCGCTGTCTTTTTAAGTGCGAATGCACTTCTTAGCGACCCCGAAAACTCCGCCGGCATCCGCGCTCCTCCTCCTCTCCCCTAGCAACGGCGCGAGGAGCGGAGAGGAGCGTCTGTAGCAACGGCGCAGCGACGTCACGCCCCACGTGACTGCGCGCGCTCCGCCCTCCGCTCCGTGGCTGCGCGCGCCCAGCGCCGGCTCCGCACCGCTCTCCGCGCCGAGTGCTTTGCACTTAAAAACGGCCAGACCTCCGTGGGTCGGCTGGCGCGTGCTCTCTTCGCTCGGCTCTGCAGTTTAGTCGCGCGCGCCCCCCTCATAGCATCACCCCGTGCTTCGCACTTCCTCATACTCCCCCTTCGGGGTAATGCGGGTTTTTTTTACATCATGCGTCAAACTTTGCAGTCTTATCACTAATGGTCGCGCAAGCTCTGTAACAAGCTTGAGTGTTCGCGTCTTTCGCGCTATCTTAGCGAAATTATCTGTTACGATCGTAAAGCTTCTCGAACATTGAGGCGCGGTCTGTGCCGAGAATTATTGACAGGCTTTGTGGGCGTAAACCAAATACAGCAAAATTGTAACAAAAAACGCGCGTGGCAATATAGATGACCCTTCTATAGATGATTTTGCCTGCGTGACGCCAGGCGACGGCCTGATAACTGATAAAAGCCGATGACATCAGACATCAGACGACCGTCCGGGCTCCTAAGTGCTCCGTATATAGAGCACGCATTATACGAGCCCCGTCTACGTCCACGTAGCCCCGAGAGACATACGGGACGACTTCCTTTTTCTTGCCATGGAAAGCCCACATCTGGCCACCTACTCTTCAGAACTCTCGCCAGAGTATGCCAGGTGCACTATTGCCCCAGACTTTCGGCAAGTACTACGTCAAAAGCTCTCGCGAATACCAGCGCAGGTAGACGCCATCCGGTAAGTCGACAGGGTTACTTCAAGCACTCGTCCCACCTCACAGGACATTTGACCAAGTTGACATTGACACTTTAGGCCATTTTCCTCTGTCTTCAGAGATCCAGAAATGCATCATTGCCAAAACGGATTTTTGACAGGATAAGCCTACACGAAGGCAATCCCATGAGCCAAGGCTTTTTAGGTAGCGCCGTTCTTCATTGCTCTCTACTGTAATAACTAGAGGCCAGATTTTTAGGCACTAAAATCGGGTTTTAGGCGCCACAAATAGGCAGGCAAAACACAGTTTTAGGCCCCCAAAATCATAAATATAGGCACAATAAATTTTCACAAAAATTCAAAATTTCGAAGACGTGCACGACCAGTGTCTACGACACGAAAGCAAAAAAAAAAATTTTAGAGTTTCTGATGGCACAAAGGAGGCAATGGTTTATCATAGCCATGCACATGTACTTTTTCCTGCACGCTTTGCAGAACATGGTCTATCTTGTTATTCCAGCACCTTCGAATAAACACGCTGGGTCTCTTTCTTTTCGCCATGGCTGAGAAGGGGAAGCACAGGAGCAAATAGCCAGGCCGGTAAAAGGTCAGAAGGGTCTTTCAGCCTCATATTAACCGGGTCTAATCGCACAGGGTCAATTTCTCCTCTGTCTGTGAACACCTTAAAAGGCCCCTCACAGTAGTACATGACACTGCGAGAATTATTCGATGCGACATGTGCAATTTGTGCAACCTGTTGCGTGAACAGAATGAAAGTTGATAGGAATATTAAAACATACAAGCGGAATCTGTGCGCTTTTTTTTACTTCGAATCAAGCGAGATGCGAGGCTAAGCTGCATCCATTTCGTTTGCGTTCGTGTTCTCGCCGTTCTCGCGTCGTGCCGGCGCCAGCCCTGACAACGCTTGAGTGTTTATGGTGCGTCGTCCCTTAGAGCAGTTCGAGCGGTAACGCTGTGTATCCTGGTAAGGATACATGATCAATGCCAGCCTCTCCTAAACATGCGTGCATTAAGGGGCCCATCCCACAGAAACAGGCAGTACACATAAAGAACGCCGAAACTGCACAACACCACTTGCGTCCACGACCTGACTTGGGCATGTCATGCAAATGTAACATTGCGTGCACATGACGCGTTGATGCGCCTGCGTCGTGTGATTTTACAGCTCCGAGTTGCTCCGATACCGAAGAGGGCAGGGAAGGAATTTGGTTGCGAAGTCTACACGGGGCGAGTGGCAAAAGTTTCAAGCTCCCCTCCTCGCATCACGTTTTCGCGGCTCGTAATGAGCCAATTAAAAAGAATTCTTGTGGTACAAAGCTCTTCATTGGACACGCAACAACTTCCAGTGTCTAACTAAAATTTCTTATGTGACCTGGTGAAGCGCCCTTTAAGAAGTAAATTTGAAACAAAACAAGCCACGTGGACACCTCTTTTTTTTTTTTGCGACCCACACTCTTCTTTCCCCGACGGCACTCCACCGTTTTCGCATTCGTTTTAACGCGATAGCGTTAAAGAGCTCGTTTCGCAGAAATTCCGGCGTCGGCGTCGGTGTCGGCGTCGTTGGTTGTGAGCGAAAAATCATCATGTTGTCCGTGACCGAATAATCATGCTTGTCGGTGACCGAAAAATCGAGAAAGATGCAAATAAAATAAATAATAAAAATTTTCGGGTCCGAGTGAGGATCCAACCCGGGACGTCTGCGTGGCAAGCAGGTGTTCTACCACACAGCCATGCCTCTGCTTGGATATACTGTGAAAAAAAAGTCACAGTTTCACCGCAAGGGTGAAGCAATGAATGCGATAGCAAAAAATTGTAATGTTATACGAAGTGAGGCTGGCAGCTAACTCTTTTTGGATCCGATCTCACGCAACTCTAGAAAACGCTTGTTTAAGAGAATTCTCTTAGCGTTGAGAGCGCAGCACGTAGAAGGGTACAACGGCCCCCCCGCTGTCAGCCGCCGAGAAGGGGAGATAACGCGCGCCCGCGCCCGGGCTCGTAAAATCGAACGTCGATCCCCCCCCCCCCCCCCGGCCCGCGGTCGGCCGCCGAGAAGGGGAGATAACGCGCGCGCCCCCCGCTCGTAAAATCGAAGGTCGCTCGAGGGACCCCACCCCCCCCCCCCTCGCGTCTTTTCACGCTCACGAACGACGAGCGGGGTTATATATATACATATACATATACGGCAAATGACGCCGACGCCGACAGCGAAAACCAGCCGCGAGTGTCCATATAATTGCTATCGCAATAATAACTTCCCCCTGCTTGGAAATGCAGTGAAAATAACTTGCATGCTTCGCAAACGCAAGCGTCCTTTATATAGGCGTCGCAATATAACATGTAATATCCCAGGAATATTGCGTGGTACAAGCGTAAATTGCCATCGGGCGTCAGAATACGTGACTATCATAACGATTCCATAGTTTAAAGTCAGCCACCCATTACAAACGGCACACACCTTACTGCGCGTATTCCCTTAACACCACGCACTAGGTGCATAGCAAGTTCGAAAACATTTCCGACATTTGCCGCGCATAATTTCTCCTGGTTTAAACCATACTACCCATTACATAGTATGCACTAAGTGATTGAAGCACGCAGCAGGGACGGGATATCGCTATCGCGTTCAACTCTTAAAGGCGAAGCTTAAGGGTCCCCCCAATTTTTGCATCTTCCTGCGGCTGCACAGAGACACCTCATGTTCACCCGCGCCCCAACACACACACTCAGGTCTTCAAGGAGGTGCTTAAATTCTTTGGGAACACTGAACTGGAACACCGGCTGTAAAAGCCACCCGCCGCGTCATCGGCCGAGGACGCCACTCTCCTCTTCTTCCCCTCTCCTCTTCCCACCTTTACTTTCCTCTCCCCCCTTCCACTGTATACGCTGGGACGTGCTCCCATTTAGGGTTGCCGAAATAGCCTCTTTTCCTCTCCTCCTGCTCCCCCTCCTACAACCACTCGCGCCATGCAAGTGCGGTGGCGCAAGTGGCCGGCGCGTCCCATTTCGCTGCTGCTAGCGGTTGCTTTCCGGAAGTTTTTTGAACTAGAAAACTAGGTTGCACCCCATAGAGTTCCGCAAGCTCAGTTTTGCCCGGTAACATGAAATTTTAGCCGGTCACAACCGTACTCGAAAGGAAAATTTGAGGTTAAATAGTGTTCATGTAGGCGCCGATTATGAAAATAGGCATTTATAGGCATTTATAGGCATTTAGGGCACAAACGCCAAGAATAAAACACTATGAAAGCCCTCCTTAACCTCTATATCATGCTCATATATCAAAATGGCACGATAGGAACGCAAGGAACAAAATAGGAATTTGCCTAAAATCCGGTCTCTAGTAATAACATACTGAACGACAGCATTCACTGTGAAGTGGAGGGATGAAGTTTTTCGACTAAGCAACACCTGACATACAAAGACCACGGCTCACCATTCGCAGAGACAGACTTACCGAGCTAACAAATAAGACAGTCACAGACATAATCGCCATGTACAGTACGGGGCACTCTTACAGACAACACGCGAATGAGCACCTTTCATTTTGCTGGCCTCCTAACTTCGACTGGATGTTTACATATGGCCATGCACGGCACTCGTCTGTAAAAAGTTGTCCGAACCGTCAACGCACAGTAGTCTTATACAAATCAAAGCCACTATGATTCTGCAAGAGAGCGAAATCTGAGCAGCTCCGCCACGCAAGTGTTCCCTTTAACTGTGGACTTGCCCACACATATACGTCCAATTCATAACATGGGATTTGATGGTGCCTTACGAGACTTTCGCGTATAACACTGCCTCTCAAGAGACGACGCGATTCACATATTTTGCTTTTGTTTATGACCGCGATGTTCAGGCGGTGTCCGACGCCATGATTTCTTGTTTGGAGCGAAGGTCCTTAGGCCCGCACCCCGCCATCGCCGTCGCCGTTGAAGCTCCCTGGCATTGTGCCAGCTGTGGCGTCTCCCCCTCACGCGGGAGGATAATGAGCTTTATGAGCGCAGGAACGCGGGTGGCGTCTGCACGATGCACGAAGCGCGAGAATATGAACGCATGCGAAACGGAGGCAGATTAGCTTCCCTCTCCCTCGTTCTTCGACGAAAAAAAAGAAAAGAAAAGAAAACAAGAAAAGAAAACATGGCGCGCGGCGTTCGGCTCGCGTTGCGCAAGAAAAAAAAAACAAGGCGCGCGGCGCAAAAACACCTCGCGGTCATAAATAACAGTAAAATTCATGAAAAACCATGTTTGTACATATATAAAAATAGGGACCCACTTGAGATTAGTTGGGGCTGCTCACAGAACATGGATAGTCGTCCTGAGTACCGTAAACGTGATGAGGAAGACGATAAGCAGCCTGGCAAGGATGCGGAACGCAAAGCAAGACGAGCCCGGCAACAGGATCCTGTGGTTAAAGCACGACGAGTGGAGCAACAACGGCTACGCCGACAGGATCCTGCCGTACGTGCTAGAGCAGTCGAATCTAAGCGCCGACGCCGCCAACAGTTTCGAAACGTACATAGTCGTTTGCGTCCCATTTATAAGAAGCTTCGCTCATCGGTTGTATTCGTAAACGGAACAACTGCTTGTTTTAGCACGCCGATCGGTAAACAATTGAAGCCGAATATTTTGCAAAGCGTGCTGAGGACGCTCTCCAGCTGCATGCGAATGCACCAAGCTGCAGTATCCACCACAGAGACTTGCCCTATAATACAGGAGGCCAAGCTTTGGTGCGGACGTTGCCGTCGCCTCTCTGAGAAGATGCTAAGCCGCTACTTCAGACCACATAACGCTGCGCTGCATGAGTGACGTCCACTACAAAATTATTCCGTACACTGTCATCAGACGAACAAAACAATTACAACCAAGCTCCGATATTTTTCCTCTCATGCGAACAAAGTCTATTTTCGTTCGTAATTCATTCCACAGTGCGTTTGTTTCCTTTTTTTCTTCTATTTTTTTCTTCTATTTATTTCCTATTGTTCCATAGTTGATTGAATGGGCGCGCGTGACATTTCAACGTTCTGGTATTTTCGCATTCTCGAAGCTGCTTTATTTCTTTCTCGCAAGAACATCAAGGCGCAGGAACATCAAGGCGATGACCTACGCAGGTACATCAAGGCGATGACCTTTTTCACAGAGGAAGGGATTCGGCCAGCTGTAGCAGCGAGTTAAAGGCCAGCTGTAGCAGCCACGGAAGAAGACAGTAGTGCGAACATTATCCCTTCGAAGTATAAGCCCGAACGACGCGTTTGGCAAGAGCCATGCATCTATACATCTCATAAACCTCACCAGGACCTCTGAAGTGGCGTCACAGTATACATGTTTTTAAAGGACGGGGCCGAAACCTCGTTCCTTATTCGAGATAATATCTCAACATCGTGGCGCGCATTCCAACACCATCTTTTAGAGCCAAAAAGGAGGCCGGCCACCATGAACGCATTGAGCGTGCACTGCAATCCGTCACGCTGCGCGTCGAGAACATGACCGGTCGTTTCCAGCGAAGGGATCCGGCGACCACTTTAAAATAAAGAACGCTAGTCTTGTTGATGGTAAGGTGAAAATTGGGGCGAAGGAGCATGTAGGAAACGCTGTTTCAGCTCGACCAACGGGAAACCAGCATAGGGGCGAAACATTGAATGTGCACTGCTGTTTACCACTGCAAAATCTGTGCTCTTTACTGATTTACTCTTCACTGGTGCACTAAAGCACCATCACTGTGCAGATATGTTTCACTTGAGGCATTTCAGTGGCTTGGTAAATTTCGTCGGGGATCGTCACCGCTGCTAACGCAAGCATAATGCTTTAGGCAGGAACGAGAAAGCTTTAATTTATAATATGCATAGTATGGACCGGTGGCGAGTAGTGGGATTTACTCAAGTTTTGTGGAGCATACACGTTCATGATGGACCGTGACGACGACAAGACCCCAAGGCGATTTGCCCGCAGAAATCTGCGCCGCGTTGTGCGCGGTGTGAAAGGACAGCTTCTTGCTGGCCTGGTGCGGAGTTCTCCAAAGAGTATATCCGAGTTTCTCTATGAAGCATCAAGTGTAGTGAAAGTACGTCTGAGTTGTCCGCTCTATTCCATTGGCTAGCGAATGTCTCATCAGATCTCGAATTTATCGCCACGTATCGCAGCAACAACACATTTGCGAAATTGTTCACCCTGTCGTGCGCAAAGAAATGCAGAGGCTGCGCGGTGGGAGACAAACCAAACTCGGCTTATCACAGTGCTATCAACGACGGGGTCTAGACCGTGCCGAACACCCACTGTTATCAACGGATTCCTACCGATGGTGGGCCAGCTCCTGAGCTCACTAATACTTGGCGCCGTACGTATGAGCAAGCCCTGCGAAATTAGTATCTGGGGTTTTACGTCCCAAAACCACGATATGATTATGAGAGACGCCGTAGTGGAGGGCTCCGGAAATTTCGACCATCTGGTGTTCTTTAACGTGCACTGACATCGCACAGTACACGGGCCTCTACCAGTTCGCCTCCATCGAAATGCGACCGCCGCGGCCGGGATCGAACCCGCGACCTTTGGGTCAGCAGCCGAGCACCGTAGCCACTGTTCCACCGAGGCGGACAGCCCTGCGAAATTCCGTGCCTTTTTATAGCCGCACAACCTCAATTAAGACAACGCCACGAGTCGCTAACAAATCAGCACATGCTGGTTTTGACATCCACCGTCGCCTAGCTCTCACGCCGAAGTTTGATCTGCGGCGTACGTTAGAGCAGCGAATCCTCTATTTTTTGTGTCTGGGCGAAGGACAGGGCCGCAGTGGGAACCGACGGTTCGAGTTAATGCGGCTTTTGAGCAGCCCGGCGTTGCCGCCGGAGTACAACCGGCGACACGTCATCGTTCGTGGAAACGAATATCCCGGCTGTATTCGAAGCTACTACATGATTCAGTTGTCGGCGGTATTCGCGGTGCTTAAAGTATAGCGGGAACTTGTAAGCGGCAATCATGTGGCACTTGTAGTTCTCGGCAACCAGCTCATTTCAAAGCCATGTGTCCTTCGCGGCTACTTGATCGAGTCGCTTGCGCGTCGTCTGCTACGCCGATATCGAAGAGCGCATGCCTGTGATGCCCGGAAGGTCGTATTGTCGCTGTGATGTTTGCTTGAATGGCAGCCGGTTTTTCACTGTCTGAAAGTCGATTTTTGAAAGCAGCATTTGCCATAAGCTAATATTAAAATTTGGGCTCGTAAAGTTGCGTGATGCATACTACCGTCCACTACAGTAGCACATTATACAGAAGCCCTGAGTTTGTGCGCTAATTGACACGCTAAATGCGCTAAATGGAAGAACTATGTAATTAGCTGCATACTACGATCTTGCTAGTTAAGCCTCGGATATTAGTTCCTGCTTAATTAACTCTAAAATGATTAAGACAGGACTATTCAAAATCGAGTAATTAGGGCATCAATAATGAAGACCTAGGTAGTCAATAGCATAAAGATTGAGACCGACGTTAACGTCTCCACTCCGGGTCAGGACGAGTAGACTGATTAGACGTTCAGCAACGTCAGATGCTGGATGAAGCCAAGTGATCACAAGTTCATCTGTTTCCTGCAGGCTTTGACTGTTTGATTAATGATTAAGCAGACCAAATTATTGTATATGCAGAGAAGCTGCTGCTTAGCGTTCACCGCATGAAAGGCTAGACAGTCATACACGCACTTTGATAGTCACGAGTTCAACGGCGGTCTTCGCAGAATCAACGAGTTTGTAACATCAACGAGATGGACTGGGCTAGTAGGTACATGTCGAATTGAATGGCCGCCAGCAGTAAACACGAAATACAAAGAAAGGACACGACGGGAAAGGCTGGCTGTACCGTCGTGTTCTTTCTTGCGATGTCGTGTTTGCCGCACGTTTTTATTCTTTTCAACGAGTTTCTACCCACGCTCGTGTGTGAACCTTTCTTTTGACAGTCGCTGACGGCGAATATCTGGTCCTCTCACCGCGTTTGCTCTTGGCGAGGAGCAGTGCTCACGCCCCTGCGCGAGCGAGCGGCATGACTCGTGTATGAGCTCAATCGCAGATTATGCATACTGGCAAGAAGCACTAAAAGTTATTTGAATACGTGGCTACGACGTCTCTCATTCAATTTTAGCGCCCACACGGCCTACCAAACAGAGCTTTGTATCCGAAATGAACCAACCGTTCCTGGTGATATTGGCAGCGAGAAATGTTACCGTTTATTTGTTTGTGGAGACATCCTCTCTATCGATTCGCTACTGCAGAAAAAATCATCCGAATGTATAAGGTAAGTTAGACCAAGCTGTCCTTTATGTGAAATATTCCATAGAAGCGAAAGCAGCTGCACGAGTGTCCTGCGTGGGCGCCCTTGTTGCGCAGTTGAGTGGAAATTCCCATTCTTCAGGTGGACTAAAAGAACTTGCCCGAAACACAAATGCCCGCGAACATCCCAGGGGAAGGCACGCGGTTCAGCTGGCAAAGAAAGCCCGACAATCACGCTGACGTCACTGC